>JAFIDM010039673.1:2232-36566 GCA_023159025.1 Thereuonema tuberculata | reverse complement strand
GTTCAATTTCTAACTATTTTCCTATTGATCATTGTTCTTGCGTTTTCATGTTACTGACACTATAAGTCATTTGTAAGGCTTGCAGTACAAGGGAGGAGGAGAAAGAGGGAGGAGAGACAAAAAAAAAAAAAAAAATTTTCTTCCTTTTTCCTTTCTTTCCTTTTGCATTTAATTAAAATGTAAAGTTAAACAAAAAACCCAAAATTTTTTTGTATAGCTTGAATTTAGAACTATTTATTTTAATTTTTTTAATTTTTAATCTTTCAATTTTTATTTTTAATTTTTAAAATTTTTAATTTTAATGCCTTAGTGGTTTTAAGTTTGTATAATTTAATTTTAATTTTCTCACTTGTTTTAACTTTATTATAGGAGGTCTTATCCCCACTTTGATTTTATTTCGTTGTATATTTTACTGCTCATATTTTAGTCTTTTTTCTTTTGTCTTATTGTAATCTTTGTCTTAACGTCACAAAGATGCTTACGAATCGTTTCTAAAGCCTGTTTTACATTTACCATTTCACTCGCCATAACCTGGACATTTCACTCGCCATCACCTCGACATCACAGATGTCCAGTAAATGGAGAGCGATAGAGCTTGGGCTATTTTTGAAGAAATGTCGAGACATCAGATGGCGGGACATCGCCACTAGCGCTCCTGGTGACGAATTGTAGAACTTGGAAGTCCAATCGATTTGTATCTATTTATTCGAAATTACCGATTACAAAAATGATTTTCACGATCGGAGGGCATCTTTTCCTTATGTTTTAGTGGATGCTTTCATAAAATGTTACATTATTAATCAAAATCATTTCAGAATTTCGGCTTGAAAATTCGAATCGACAGCGATCCGACATCTCGAAAAGATATCGTCGCTGATCGAGATTTAACGAGACTGAATTATTTATCGAAACTGATTTATCGAAACTGAAAACAAAGAACACAAAACGATGAAAAAAAACATGAATATTTCCTATTTTAATTAATTAAAGACATTCTTTCACCTATCCGATGCATTGACTAAATGGTTTTTATATAAATCACTGCTATTTTTTTCGTAAATAAAACGTAGGCATGATGACAATTGCGAAGTGTAAATGTTCCGTGTGATGGAAGGCGTTATGGTAAGTGTAAAGCGGTGCACAAATCACTCGCAATCTATCCTGACATGTCCTGCGTTATGGCTTGGAAAATGGCGAGTGAAATAGTAAATGTAAAACGGCCTTTAGTTTAGTTTTTCAGTCGAGGACAGCTTGGTTGCCGAAACTGGCCGTCAGAGGGACCCTGTTGTGTGTTCAGGACGTCACCCGCATGCGCAGTTGCCGTTCGTCTTCTTCCCAAGCAATTTATGTATAAATTGACATCCAAAATTTATGTTCCCACGCTTGAGAAGGCTGCCTCTCGACAGCGAAACGTTGTTGTATTTCAATTCATGTCTATAAATTATTTTTGATTAATCAGGTGTATGGCTTCATTATTGTTTTCATAGATATTCAGTGCACGTAAATTCATCATATTAAATTCTGGCCATGTCCGCCAAAAAAATAGTTAGAGTTCAAAGCTTTTATAGCAGCTGTTACCTACGAATTTTTTTGCAGCTTGCTTTGTTTGAATTTTCGTTAATCAATGGTCAATCAAATTATTGGCCATTGTTCTTAAATATGTAATGGAATGTTGAATTTGTTTTCTTTCCAATTATAAGATAACAATTTTAGGGAATTTTATAAGTTACGATGCGGAGGATATGTGACGTCGTTTAAGTAACTCATCTGTGGGAATGAAGCGAAATTAAGTTAGATAGAAAATTTATTTTGTAAATATTGAAAAGGCATATTTCTTCTTTTTTAATAAAAAAATATTTAGATTGTTTGTTAGAGGACTGGAGGTCCTAAGATCAATGTCGACAGAGGTCGTGGATTTCTGCCGCATTTTTTTCTATAAAGACGGAGCAGAATAGTTAGTAATATTAATATTACCTGACGGAGCGTTAATACTTAGTGTTCACTCACGTTTCAGAGACCAAGTGTAAGCGACGCGTCTGCAAACATTATTTTCTAAAATATGTCAAAGTTGAGTTTTTTTTCGAAAATTTTTAAGAAACAATGTAAGTTATTGTACAAGGGTCGTTCAATAAGTACTCCAACAAATTCTTAGTGATCGCAAATCACATATTGATTCATTTATTTATGTGAGGCATTAAAGGCATTTATTCAATGCATTTATCTGAGGCATTGAAGGCTTTCAAAGAATTGTCGCTTTCAGATGAATCAATAAGTGACTTGATGATTAATGCATAGTGGAATTCATTCAGTAATCAAATAGAAGGCATCATGATCTTATTCTTTCTAAACACATCAACTAAATGAAAAGAATTTAATAGGAGATGTTACTTAGTTAACTATTTTTTTATTTTTTTTAGCAACGAAACAATAACCATTCATATAAGTAGACTTGGGAATGGCACCTCCAGAAAACTTAACTAAAAACTAAATACACATTAAAAAATAAAATAAATAAAATTCATGCTGCCTCCAAACTGATGATCACTAATCAAGCAAGAAACAGCTGTTTTTGGATTTCATTAGTAAACACGATCTCACTCTTTTAATATGTAATAACCATTCATCTTGACATCTAGAACAAGTGTTTCCTACTTTCAACAGTTACGAAAAGTAGAAACCAGCAAATGCACAGTGACAAGGTTTTAACGAGGATATCATTGCATTTGAAATTTGTAAAGTGTTTGATTCCTCTTTCTTAAAAATTAAGAAACAAAATTGGTTAATGAAATTAGTTAAGAAATTAACTGTGCTAGCTGTCATTGGTTGAAAAATAACTTTTTAGATATACAAAATTACGAAAACACACATGCCAACTATAAAACCTGAAAAATAATTGATATTCATGCATTTAAACATATATTGTTACTTGAAATATGTAAAGCATACATCTTTTATTTTAATTCAATTTAACGTGTCGTGTATAATTATTAAAATTGCCAACCATTGAGACACTTGTTTACAATTAAAAGTTAAAATATTAAAAACCCAATAATAAAACGACGTTTCGAAATCTCAGACTTACAGATTTCTTCTTCAAGCTGTTCCCCCCTCCCTACCTTAAAAAACAATCCTCCCTGGAGCAGGGTTCGTCATCAAATGAAAATAACACATTGAGGTCACTAAAAGCCACTGTTTCCCCCTGGTGTCGAAGGATGTAATCATTAAACAGGAAAACGTTGTCTGCTAATAATTTCAAAGGAGCGTTTTTGGATGTCATTGGTTTATTTATTTATTTACTTATTTATTTATTTATTTATTTTTTTCCCTTCCAAGTTAGAGGCCGTATTCCAAGACATTTTTTGTAGACAGATCTTTATTATAACTTTGTAGGATCTTGATCATGCCCGATTCAAAAAATTCGCGTAAGTATTTATCTGTTCGGATGCCATATACAATAGGTTTACTAATATCCAAAGTATGCTTGTATGTATGGCATTGAACCGCCGTTTTGTACAACATGTTTCCCTTTTTTGTAGCGTCATCATGCTCATTAACACGGGTTTCCAATTTTCTTTTAGTTTGACCAATATATAGACAACTGCTGTTACATGAATTGTTCTCCTGACAGCGAATTCCATAAATGGTCCCACATTTTTTGAAATTACAATCATATTTCTCAGTATATTTTTTTTTCCTATTAAGTACGGCCCCGATAGTGTTTTTAGGCTTACAAGCCAGTCCTATCCCTACTTGTTTCAGTGTTGGTTTTAATTTTTTTAACAATGTCTCATCGTAGTAACGGAAACGTATTTGGTTACCTTGCGAGTCTTGTTTTTTTTTGGTAACAATGTTGAGTGGTTTATCGTATTCCATATTCTGTTTATTCTTCAAACGTCTGGACTTTAAAAAACTTTCAATATATCTATTCAAATTCGTGTAAGGAAAACCATTTTTTAGAAAAATACTCTTAATCATATTGATTTCCTGTTCCAGGAGCATAGTGTTAGAGCAAACACTAATAGCTCTGTCAATGGCCATATGTACGGAATTTCTTTTATAAGATTCCGGGACCGAACTATTAAAATTAATTGTGATCAGGGCATCGGTACTTTTTCGAAACACTGTAGTTTCATAATCTCTTTCCTGTTTCTTGATCCATACATCCAAAAAAGGAATTCGTCCCTCGACCTCATCTTCAATAGTGTACTGTATTTTTGGATGTATGCCATTAAAATCTTTAATTACGTCCCCTCTGTAGTGCTCGTTAATAATAAGAAAAGAGTCATCTACATATCGACAGATGTAATGGACGTTATGGAAAACTTTTTCTATAGAAAAGGCTTGGTATTCCACAAAAGCCATAACGCATTCTGCGAGCACTGCCGATGATGGTAGTCCCATAAAGGCCCCTGACGTTTGCAAATACACCCGGTTGTTAAACGAAAAGAACTGTATATGGAACAGTAAGTCTATGAGCCTTATAACCTCCTGCATGTTAAAATAAAACCTTTCTTTAATGGCTTCGATATCATTTTCAAAAGCATGCTGAATAGCCTGTATGATAAGGGAAGGGGTTAGGGAAGTATATAAATTGACTATATCCAAAGATATCATTCGCGTATTAGCTATCACGGAATTACTACGGAGGTAATCCAACAGGGTCTCACGGATTTCAATAAAGTATTTGGAACGATAATTCAGAAGTTTCACCCTTTTTTCAACAGTCTTAGAAATCATCATAATTGCCTTATTTTTACAATTGATGATTGGTCTGATTTTATATAACGAGTTGCATTTCTCTTTATATACTTTAGGTAATCCCTTAAAACAGGGCAGTGATTTATTTAGTTCCATTATTTTCTTAACCATTTTATGGGAAAACAATCCTTGGTCATGCGCTTCATTAATTATTCTGTCAATTTCTTTAAGAACTTGAGCTTCCGTTTGCCATAATGGACTGAACCCTTCAGTATCGTGAATGAACTGCTCGCACATTTTTTCATAGTCCTGTTTGTTGAGAATAACCAGGGCTCCTCGTTTGTCTGCTTCTGTATATATATCCTCATTATTGTGTTCATTAAGCTTGCATAATTCCTGATACTGTATTTTGCTGAGAGTGCTTTTAGATCTTTTTTTAAATCTAAAGTTATTAAGAATATGTCCAACCCTTTTTCTGGTAGTGGAACGTTCCAGAGCATCAGAGATAAATCTGATTTGCGATTCCAAATTTGTCATAGTGTCCATGAAACCGATTTTCTCATTACCGATATTAAAATCAAGTCCCTTACTGAGGATTTCCTCTTGCATAGGCGTTAAACATAGGCTACTATCATTTATAACCTTCTTACTAATTTCCATTTTTGTAGTAGCGTTGTGGTATTTAGGGGTGGAATTGCTCATAAGTTCTCCCAATTTTTTACAATGACGTGTTGCAATTGCTTTTCTAGCATACATGGCTTTTTTTGCTCCTTTTATCAATATAAAATGATAGTCCTGTGGGTCTAGCCTCCCTTTAAGAAGATTAGATATGCGTTTCAAGGTTGCAATAAGCCTCAGTTTCCTTATATGGGCTTCCCTTATTCTTTCCATAACTAATAACTTTTGAATTTTACTCCGTAATGTATGAACCTTTTTAACTTTAGAAGCAATTTTAATCTCACATCCGTGCGGGGTAAGACAGTATTTTTTACAAATAATGGCCGCTTTTTTTTATATTATACATCTTTTTTTATATTATATTTCGTTTTCTTTTTGTAGGAGGCTTCTTCGCATTGAGGATGAGGACAGGAAGGGGTCTTTCCTTCCTACTCTATTGCACAGTCCGTTTTTGATCTGTTTGGGCCAAATAGACGAATGCAATCTGGGATGGCCAAGTTAGTGTGGCAATTTGCAGGGTATCGGGTTGCTATTAAAGTAACAATTCCAAACAACACATACAAAACTTATTAATAAGATAGTTAATAATTTCTTTAATGATAGGAAAGAAAAAGAAAGAAAGAAGAATGTAAATGTATACAATAATGTATTAAATTTACCATTAGGGTTGTTGATAGTCAATAAGAGATATATATATATAATGAAAATAAAATTCGGTGATATATTACAAAACAAAGAGCAGCGAAAGAACTAATGAATATATTAGCTGCCGTAAACCACAACACATTGACTTTAAGTCTCGGATCACCCAAACGGTGCATTGTATTTGTTTCTTTTGCCATTAGATGTCGTACCCGAGCTCAGCGCTTCCGAATAGAATAAATAAAATTTGTATTTCTTTATTCAAGTATATATATATACTAGAGGTATATATTAGTTATACGCGCAGCCTTCCATCTGAGTTTGCAGACTTTCGGTTGGGGGAGGGGGGGGATTTCCAGGACGGATAAAGACGAAAATAAGCATCTCATATTCTATACCCAATCATAAATTCATCCTTCATCTTCTATTGAATAATTGAATATATAGTTATAACTCAAAATAAAAACCACGATTGAAATAGAGAAGGAATGATCCTTAAATCCGTTTTTATTTATTTGGATGAATTTAATTTAATTCTCTATTTTAATGTTTTTCTCTTTGTTTCTTTCGCTGATTTGCAGTTTCCGAATGTTGTAATTAGAAATTCAGAAAAAGATTAGATAGTACAAGCATTGATAAAGCCGTACACCTGAATATTTTGCAAAAAGAAAATTTATACAATAACAAAATACACAAATTTTACGACTAGTTTCTCCGTCGAGAGACGGTATTATTAAATATTATCAAGTCTCGACGGAGAAACTAGTCGTTATATTTGTGTATTTTGTTTTTGTATAAATTTTCTTTGTGCAACATATTCAGGTGTACGGTTTTATCAATGCTTCTAATGAACTCCTGTACACGTAAAGCTTTCCACATAAGATTAGATAGTTTTTTATACATTTTTATTTATAGTAGAAGGATTGACTTGTCGAATTCTGTAATTGAAGAAAAAGAAATATTCTAATTTCTTAGCAATATTGGACGATCCGAGACACAGAGAGTGAATTTTCATTAACAATATTTTAATAAGCTTTACAGGAATCTAATGTTTTCTTGTTCTGTAAGATTTTATAGTTTATGAAGCATAATAAGTTCAGAGAAGATAATCAATAGCGACTGTATAAACCTTTTTCATTTTAAGGATTTTTAGCTTGGATAGCCACCATTCAAGTATCAGTTGATCAGAAAATCGCTAGATTTCTTATCAGAACCACTTGAATTTAAAATAAGGAGTTTCCCTTAAAAATAGCGGTTGCTGAGATATCCGATAGAAGGCTGTACTGCTCAGTGCCACGTGGTCTGTATCGTGCATGTCATTTGTAGTGTGCGCTATCATTTCAAAATGACGATCCTCTTGGGGTGACGTCCTTTCTTTGGGCAGAGAGTAAGTCTTCGTTTTCTAAAAGATGATCTTAACTTCATGACAATGCCCGACCATAGAGAACATGTTGCACGGTTTCGAGTGGAAAGTTTTTGGACATCCGCCATTCAGTTTGGATTTGGCTCTCATTGATTACAACTGTTCCCTGCCTTAAAAGAGCACATGGCAGGTCAACGCTTCACATGTAATGAAGGAGTCCAACATTATGCAATGAAGAAGTGGATACAACATTTGGGCCCTGACTTCTATATAATATGGCTGCAATCAACAAGCCCATCAAACATGTGCCCAATATCTAATTCCTACCTGTGTTACTTTAAGGACACTATCTCATCTTATTTCAATAAAGGTTTGCTTTTAATTTTTACAATCGTATTGAATCTTTATTTTTAATCAATTCTCGTTAATGAAAACTATCTCTAGTACAGAATATAAATCCCATGTTTGAATTTACTTATTACGAATTACTTATTTACGAATTCTAATTATTAAAGTATAATGGACAAATTATCGAAATATATTTTCTTTTTAAAACTTATTCCTTACAGAAAACTAAGGGTGAAATATTAGTGACAGTCTTTGGAAAGTGAAGGTCATCAAATCAGTTAGTTTTAATACCTTAATAACTCTGAATCGCTGGATGGATCTTCTTAAAACATGGTATGAAAAATTCTGGACGAGAGATGATCAATGTTTTACATTTGTAATCTTTTCAAAGTGAGTTGATATCGAGAAATCACAGCGTGAAAGTTAAGAAAAAGTCACATATAAAATAAAGAGTGGATTTCTGTTGATGTCTTAAAAAACGGATTCTAATTATTTAAGCTAATCCATCTGTAAAAATTTATCAGATAATGAGATGATGGAGACGAAAGTTAGAACAAAAACTCGTCCACTATCTTGAAGACGGATATTTTTTTTTTCTTTTGGGAAAATTTATGACTTTACCTTGGCTGAGGTGAACTCTCAAGCAGATAGATTTATTATTACAGGATTTGTAAAATCAAATAGAAAATATATATTGTTTTACATAAAAAAGTTTATTTACAGTTGAATTATACCTACCCTTTGGTTTTGTTGAAATATTTATTTACTGATAAAGGTTAGGTATAAAAAAATACAGAGTTTAAGGTCTTATCTCAAGCAAACACAGGCAATTGGAAACCTTTTATTTCTTTTATATATTTCTTTTTCCAATGCACCTAAAAATTCTGAAAATTTAAATATTAACTTGTGAAGCATTTGGGTTGTATATTTTCTTGTTTTTTATTTTCAAAATATTCTGCAATTAATTAAATTAAAATCCAAAAACAGCCACTTTCTTGGGTGTTTATGAGGTGTGAGTCGGTATTTACAACTCAAAACAATTTGAGAAAAACCTGAAATGATAAAAAATTCGTGTAAGATAATTTTTGAATTGAAAATATTTATTATTAGTGCAACAGTTAATTTTTAAAAAATTAAAATTTCTATTGTTTTAAAATTAAATTTTGTAAAATTAAATTACTTTTATAAACTTAACCTGGATATCGCATAATGTTAATATAATATTAATATTAACATATCAACAAAAATATCCTCAGTTTCAAGCATTGATCAGCCTAGCAAAGCATAGCAGGGTAATTATCTCCATGGAATGTTTTCATTTTGTAAATGTTTTAGCATTTTGTTTTGCTTATTCGTTAAATTCCAACCAATAAAGTAAATAAAATTAATAAAAATAGTTTACAAAAACCCTTATTCTGCACAATTGTAGAAGAACCTATTATAATTTTTAAGCAGATACAAAACAGATTAACGATAGAAATTCATAAATGAACTTTAATTAATATCTCTAATTGTCTCACTATTGGAGATTTTTCTGCTTCGTTTTTTGGCCTTTTTTAGAATTAGATTTCATTAAATTTGGTACATTGTGTATTTAGAGCCCAACTTAAAAGAAGGCCAATTTATTTTGCTTTTCATCATTTCTATAATTTTAAAATGATCCCCGAAATCCCTCCATTAAAGACTGATTCTTTAAAAAAATCCTCATGAAACATCCAACTTTTTCATTTTCCGATAAAGAAAATCAGTTAAACACTTAAAAGCCGAATTTCTATAATTTATGATAGGCCTAATTGAGTAAAGCCTTTAGTCGTTAGGCTGCTTATGAATTTTTGGAAGAGCCTTTAACGAAGGAATAAGAAAGGTACTAACCTTAAGCTGTTCAGCAAATTCCGATGTAATGGCACCACTTGAGAATAGACCTTTAATAACTTTCCTGTTGTAATTTAGGATGGCTTTTTGATCTTTACTAAAAAAGACTAATCCGTCAGTTTGAGCAATGAAATTGTCAATCATATCGTAATAAGTATCAGCCAATAAAATTACTGGGTTATTACCTTTATCAGATTGAAGAAAAACTAAGTCCTTCCTATTACCTAGTGCTCGAAGATATGACAATTCAAGGGGATTAACGAAACAGCAGGAAGTCTCACTTGTGTAACCATTAATAGCGTTACCAATTTTACATCGCAACAATGATGCTTCAGTTTTATCAGGAATGATACTAATAGAGGTTTCCATCGCAGAAATCAATAATTGCGGTTGTGGTCTCTCAAGCAGATTCATTTATTATTAGAACGATTTTTTTTCTTGCAAAATCAATGTTTTTTTTTTCAAAGAAATTAAAAAATTAAATTAAAATATATACTTGAATAAAGGAAAGGAAATGCAGCACATTTGCCTATCTGATTAATTTATGGGGAGGATTTGGGAACGGCCGTTTCGTCCTTCTACGGACTCATCAATCCAATCACCGCCTTTCCTTAACAAAATCAGAGAGGCAAGATCTTGTTAGTAAAAGTCACCGCCAACCCGGCCGTGACCCCACTAACAACAAAAGGCAAGAAAATAAATTGCTGCGTCTCTCGACGCCAGCAAAAAGCCTTTCTCCTATGAGAGTAGGTTGAAAGGAATTAAAAAAAACAGAAGGTTCAAAAAATTTACAAAGTAAAAAAGATAAGAAATTTAAGGTGCTTTGAATATGAATAATTAAAAGAAAGGAAAAGCAGTACATGAATAAAAGGAGAAATTGTGATGATTGGGCTAATAAGTCCGTGAAAGGGCGAAACGGCCGTTCCCAATTCCTATCCATAATCTAATCAGAAAGGTAATTTATCCTTTTATTCATGTGCTGCATTTCCTTTCCTTTATTTACTCATATTCACAGCAGGTTAGATTTCTTTTCATAAAATATATACTGCTGGACATAAAAAGAGTTTATTCACAGTTCAGTTGTACTTTCCCTTTGATTTTGTCGAAATAATTGTTGACTGATGAAGTTTAGATATAAAATAATACAGAGTTTAAATTCGTGACTCAAGCAAATGATGGCAACTGCAAACCTTTTATTTCTTTTATATATTTCTTTTTTCTAATGCACCAAAAATTCTGAAAATTTAAACATGAACTTGTACAGCATCTGGAATTATATTTAATTGTTTTAATTTTCAAAATATTCTGTAATTATTTAAATTGAAATTCAAAAACAGTCACTATTTTGGTGTTTACGAGGTATTACTTGATATTTTCAATCAAAAAAATTTGACAAAAACCTGGAATGATAAAAAATTCGTAAGACAATTTTTTGTAATAGTTTTGTTATTAACTCTGAGATTAATATATAAGAGAACACTGTTAAACTTTAACACAACAGATCATACAGGCCCTTGGATGAGCGAGAGATCTAGGCTCCAATGATTCTCAACGGTACTAGTTGAGGTCGTATGGTCTGCTCGACTCCCCTTCACCTTTAATATCTGAGTAAGAACCCCATTACCCCTTTGGCTGAGGGCTTGGTGATCCCTAGGGCCCATCTGGAAAAGAAAAAAAACATGGAAAATCCCCCAGTACCGTCGGGAAGAAGTTACTGTAAATCCGTTACATTACATAATTTAATGCAGTCGAGATAAACATCTTTTCCGTTTATAAAACTTCAAAATTTTCTCTCCACTGTATTGCACGCGATATTTCAGCATGTAAGTTATCATCTTTAGGTGATCGAATTTACCGGTCGAAATACTGTGTGGATTAAAGTTAAGTTTTAGGAGTACATTTCTTTAATGAGTTATCTTTCTGTTGAGAGCAAAATATTATTCTTAAAGTAATTGGGAAAAAGAAACAATTTTATCATTTGTATATTTACTTAAGAAGAAACAGAAAATTAATACAACATTTACAGTTAATAGAACATTTTCGTTTTGATTGTTTTCAATTCTACTTTCTATTCACTGAAAATCTAACTGAATTGGAATGTTTTCTTTTCTGTGAATAAATACAATTTGCTTTTGTATTTTAATTCTACTAATGTTACTACCTTTTTTGTACTTATATTCAGATACTGGCTGTTACGATAAAATATGTGGCGAAAAAAAAGCTGTCTTCCTAATTAATTTAAAATTCAATTCGTTATTTTTAAAAAAATTCTGATGGAAATTGTGTTTATTTAAATTTAATATAAAGGAAAAGTTTTTGAGAATTAGCGAAATTGGAAATCTTAAATTGAGAAGCAATCTGACACTCTAAAAAAAAAAATAATAGATAAATAAATAAATAAATTAGTCAAAAAAGGAACTTTCCAAAGATAATACTGAGACTTAAAATATAAATTTGTACTATTATTGCATCAAATATTACAAAATAAAATTAGTTTGTAATTACATTGACTTCTTTTACAATAAAGACCAATGAAAAGTAAAGAATTGAAATGCTAGTAATGAAATTGGGAAAAAAAAATGATAAAATTCATTTTATTATTATTATTAGTATTATTATTATTAAATGATAATTTATGGTTTTTTTTTATTTTATCTATAACTCTTTGTATGCATCAAACCAGTGATGTACCATTTACTTTGTTTTATAATCTAATTTTTGTATGTTATTCTTTTTTTGTTTAACCTAATGTATTCGAACCTGTTGATGGGATTGCTTTAGTTAGATCCTAACAGGACAAAAAAGAAATGTATGAAAGTAAATAAAAAAAAATTATTATTATTATTATTTTGCAATTTTTAACAATTTGTTACATTGTAAAAATAACGTTATTGAACTTTTAATGCTTTATTTTATTATTTTTTCTCCGATATTTGAATTAATACAGAATTTAATATTTTCATCAGTTTCAATATTTCTTGATTTCTGTGATAAAATCTTCTAGGAAGTTTCTGTAATTTCTGTATGTTTCTAGTAATTAAAGCTCTTCATTCACTTCTCAATATCTGTAGAAAACAGCTGATACAATTGCTGTATTCCGAAAACTTCTTCCGAAAAATAAGAAGTGTGATAAAAGCCTAAAAATGTTCTTCGCGAATTATAGTTATCTAAACTTCTTTGGACTGATTGCCATTCACCCTTGGGCTTGAGTGCCTTTGAAGGCGTTACGAGCACCACTGCATATTCAGTTCATTTTTTCTTTCCAACATATACTATCTGAGTCGCTCACTCTCATAATGCTTTACAATTGTAGACATACGCTGATAAGATTTAGAGAAATCAATTGTTTTCTCTTAAATTTCTGGTTTTAGATACCCGGTATTTAAAGAGTTTGATTAAATTTCTAGTTTGCTCAAAAGGGAAGATTTCCAGAAAAAGATGTTTGCAAAGAAAGCTCATTGTCACGGAAGAGGAATTATCTAAAGAACCACTGATGTCTTAAGCTACTGATTCAAGCAAACCTTTTATTTCGTTTATATATATTTATATTTCCAATGCACCTAAAATTCTGAAAATTTAAATATGAATATGTGATATTTTTTATTTCTTGTTTTTAATTTTCAAAATATTCTGTAATTATTTAAATTAAAATTCCATAACAGTCAGTTTTTTGGGGGGATTTTTTTCGAGGTAGTAGTCGATATTTTCAACTCAAAAAAACTTGACGAAAACCTTAAATGATAAAAAATTTGCAAAATAGTGACTTGTATCTAAAATATTTATTGTAAATGTAATAGTTAATTTCTAAAAAATTATTTATTCTCAATATTTAAAAAATAAATTAAATTATTTGTTGAGAAAATTGATGAATTTCCTGATTCTCCACTAGTTTGTTCACCATTATGTTTCCTGTGATAAAATAAACGGAATAGAAGTTACAGTCCGTTTATGAATGGCGGAGCTACAACTTCGGGACGATTTTACTCTGCAGAGGGGTGATACGCTGAGATGGATATTTCCTAAGAAATTCTTTTGGACATTTTCGCTTTTAAGAAAAAAATAACGGAGGAGCATTTTTGCAACAGTATTTATTCTTTCCATAATTCTTTCCCGAAAAGCGCAAATAGAACGCAGCTACTAGTAAACTAACACTATAAAAACTAAACATCCGCTCTTTATCACCCCTATTTTGAAGAAATCGAAGGAGCTCTTACGCTTGCGCTAAGGCGTTGAAGGCTCTCGTAAACGAAAACGGACAGTATTTTGTGAAACATAATCCTAAAACAAAAACAGATTAAGACGAGTGAACTCTTGCTCCTACATTAATTCCTGCAAAGTTTTTCTTTCCATATGATAAAAATGAATTAAAAAATTTTCACGTCGGTAGTATTTTGTAGACCGCTATCGCTTCATAAGCAGTACAATGGACATATGATGACAGTTCAGAAATACAGTGACCTTCAAATTTCATTTTTACTTTAGATTAAATACAATAATTATAAATTTCGCTCAGAAAATAATGAAAAACTTTAAAACGATCGAAAACTATTTGTTTATTTTGTCATTATAAAAAAATTCACAGTTTTACTTAAGAAGATAAAAATAATTATCGATTCAGAAGTAATTTTAACTCCTTAAATTAAGCTAAAACGAGATACAAAAAAATTACAAATAAAATTTATGGAAAATATCAGATGCTAAGAAATGAGAAAGAAAAGATCTTAAAGTTTACTGTGGTCTTCCAAAGAACGCATTAAGTAACTTCCTTTTATGTAACAGAAGATCTTTTGGTTCAGGCTACTTCCGGTTTCAGGAGGCCATTGAGTGAGTCAGGGAAATGATTGCAATTAAACAAATCTTGTGTATAAATTTTAATCGATTCTGTTAAGAGCAGATATGGTATCCATTGTGGACAGTTACTAGAGCTACCAACGGTGCAAAATGGGGTCAAGATTTACTAAATGAACTTAATGTAGGCATCCCTTTAAATTGACTTTACCTTTGAATTACAATGGCTTTGATTGAACTAGTTGTTGCTTCAATCTATAATAGTGCCTTTTCTAACCACTGTGCATGTGTTTGATAGATTGTAAATTGATTTTGTGCTTATTAAAAAACATGAATTGACCTCCTCTATTTAATTTGTTGAGTTCTTTTTTATGTTTAATAGATCTTAATTCTTTTCTTAACTGGTTGCTTTCTAAGATAGTTGTAAAAGATTTTGCTTAGTTTTTGGGAAATATGCATTTTTGCCCATTCAAACATTTCAGTCTTTAATTCAAATTTTTATAAACATGCAGAATTTTTCAATTAAAAAAATAATACTTCATGCCTAAATTAAAAGGGAAAATTGCAAAAACATTTTCAAACGTTCCGAAATGATGCTTTTTACGTAAAATTTCCACGGAATTTTGGAAATAAAAATAAAACCAGTGGAAGGTCATTTGTGTTATCAGGAATATACTGAAACTATCTCGCCAGAAATGAATCGGATCGGTCGGTTCGCACCGAAGTGCGAGCTTCGTTGCCGAAGCATCCGTGCTCCAGGGAGCGCTAGTGTTCCCAAGACGGCGAACCCCTAGCAGACTCCCTAGAATTACAAGGGAAAGATACTGGGGTGGTTTCCCGTGGCCTTCCCCAGGACGCCATTAAGGAATGACGTCAGACCGAAGAGAAAGTGAAGAAGAGGCTACAACACAGGAAAGGAAATTTTTGAAACATCCATGCTCGCTACCGGGATTTGAACCCGGGCGCTGGCACATTGATCTCACGACAGACCGACGCCTGAGACCGCTCGACCACACCAGCGCGGCCAGAAATGAATGCGTTAGATAAATAACCCTGCAATGAGCGCAAAAATAATTTTTTACTTTTCAGCGATATGTGAATTTCGAAGTAATTTTCAATAGTTACATCGAAATAACAAAATCACTACCAGAGAGAAAAAAAATCTTCAATAAACTTTGAATAAAAATTTAAATACGGAAAAACGTCCTAAATTCTCAGAATCTTTAGGAATCATTCTTATTTTCCCCCTTTTACAGTTTATTTATTTGTATTTCGAGTCAGGGGCGTATAATGAATTGTATTTTGGGAAGTTGGGGGGTTCGGTTCACACGTTAGGGAAAAATCAGGAACAACCCAAAAAATAATGTCATTTTCAAAATTTCGGGAAGCCAAGATTTATTCAAATTGCTACCGAACCAATTATATATAAAAAGATTTATTTATACATTTGATACATTTCATTTGGTGATTTTTAACACAATACTAAACAATAATAATGCTTATAATATTCGTGATATACAACAGTTCTAATTAATTAAACCCCTGTACGGGCTACCGCCTTGACACGGGGTTTGGAAGAAGCCTCTTTTTTTTTATTACATAATTGCTTTTGTATTTTTATTATATCAGACCACTTCTCAATTACATTATTTATAAACATACATAAATTTATGTTACATTTCCCTTCCTATAACATTTTTACTATTATTTCTTTCTCCGTATGTTTCTTTTTCAGTTTTAACCATTTATCTCTTTCTATTTTAATGGCCGAGTGCACCAAGAAAAAGTTTAGCCTTTGTTTTAAAATAGTGTGAATGGAAACAAATATGTATAAAAAGGAAATTTATTCAGAAACTTGATAAATTTCTTTTTATTAATGTTTGTTTCCTTTCACACAATTTTAAAACAAAGGCTACGTTCACAATGCAGCCATCAAAGTTCATCGAAATTAGATGCACTCGGCTATAAAACTTTAACAATATAAAATAATATGTTGCAATGTTAATTTTCCTATATTGCAATATTTTGTTCTTTTTTGTTATACATATTTAAATTATTATAATTTCCACATCTTATTTTCAAATATATCATTTTTTATCCAGCATTTATCAGTTCCATTCAGATAATATTTCATTATATTATTCGTGAAAATATTTTTATACCAAATATTATAATTGGATGCTATTATTTTATGCTTAATTCTTACCACTCGTTATCCTCCATTCTTTCTTTTATTTCTTTAAATACTTTTTAAATCCAAGCCTAAAATTTTCCTCTATCCTATCATCTGATAGACCGACACTATTTAAACATTTTGAAATTTCATCTCTCCATTTATTTCTTAACCCATTTACTCTATCATTTTCCATTGGAATCCAACACTCTTTTGGAAACCTGCAATCTTCCATCTCAAAAATCTTCCTAATATAATTTACAGCTTTTTTCAATTGAAGGGTAAACATTTCTTCAAAACCAATTTCCGTTCTCAAAATATAATTTGGGGTATTCCAATTTAATCCTAATAGAATTATATATTATAAAAACGTTATTCTGTGTGTCATAAGACTTTATGTTTTTCCAATATTGTGACCAAACTATAAGAGATAGATTGATCATCCAAATGGATAAAATATAGATCTTTTTAAAACAAACAAAATGCTAAAAAATCTTTCGAAAAAAGTTTTTGGTTTCCAAGATGTCGCCTTTTAAAGGGTCAAATTTTGAATTTTTCTCAATTTAAATGAAAAGTATAAAAGTTGGAAGAGAACATTATATTGAGAAAATGTTGGTAGTTGAAAGTTCTATCGAACGAAATATCAGTCATTCACAAACGTTTCTGCGTTTTCAAGATTCATGCAAACATGTGTGTGGCGCCAAACCGCAGTACAACTGAGTAAAGCGGAGAAGGCCACAACAGGCTGGGAAGTCGTATATTCTCCGATCTCTTTTTTTTGAGGTTCGTAATGAAGAAAATTTATGCGGCACTCGCGGAGCTCGCGGATAATCGGGGCTCTATTGTATTTTTTCTAATTCCCCTCTTTTTGCCCACTCCCAAATTTCTGCCCCATATATCATAGAGCTTTTAGCTAATTTATTAAAGAGCCACAGATGCGTCTTAGGTGAGCCTATTACCGTCGTTTTGATTATTTTACTAGTTTCCACTGCCGCAAATGTACCTTTATTACTTAAATTTTTTATCTGACTTATTGCGCGATTGCATCCATTCATCCAATACCCCAAATAGTTATACTCATTTACTGTTTCAATTACCTTTCCCTCCCAAAACCATTCTTCATTTTTGCTTTTTTTCCCCCATTTTTAAAAATAACAATTTTTGTTTTTTGCAAATTAATTTCTAATTTTAATCCCTTCAAGAATTTTGCCGTAACATTTATCTTCTCCTGCATGTCTATAATATTATTTGATATTACTATAATATCATCGGCGTAAGCAAGATATCTTATGTTACTTTGCCCCATCTTAACAGCTCCTGTACTTTCCTCCTTCAACTTCTTTTCTAAACTTACTATATATATAATAAAAAGTAAAGGGCTGAGTGGACACCCCATTCTCAGTCTTTTATTTGACCAAAAACTATATGACAATTCATTTTCTACCTTAACTTGATATTTTTTTTTCTTATTTTGGAAAGATGCAATTTTGCCCATTCAAACATTTCAGTCTTTATTTTCAAATTTTTATTAACATGCAGAATATTTCAATTAAAAAAAAATGCTTCATGCTTAAATTAAAAGAGAAAATTTGCAAAAACATTTTCAAACGTTCCTAAATGATGCTGTTTGACCAAAAATTTCCACCGAATTTTCTAAATAAAAATAAAAACAGTGGAAGGTCCAACGTTGGCCATTTGTTGATACTGTAAGCGATTGGTGAGACATGGAACTAACAGTCTGTCTTATATGAATTAAGTTATCTTACATAAGTTATGTAAACAAGGTAGGAGCAGTCATAACAGCAGTCGAAATAGCGATCGCATAATGTTCTACGGCTTCTATACAGAATGAACGTTGAAATCTCGGAATCTTTACAAATTCAAAACCCACAGAAAAATAGATTTCTGTTTCTGCTCTCTTGTACATTTGGGAGATCCCATTATAATAAAAATAGACCAATCATTGTAAGATTTCTTTCAAGAAGAGGAAAAGAAAATTGGCTTGAAAAAAATCATGTAATAATTCAGGTTAAAGTCAATATAAAACATTAAGAAATAAATTTTTATAATATACCATACTTTAATAAGACTTACAATTTAAGATCAAATTCTAGAGGTGACCTATAACTTGAGAAGCACAGATGCTAGAAACGAGTTCTCATTGGCTATGATCTAGTCTTAGAAAAACCTTTTGGACGAGGTTATGTCTCTTATGTCATTCCTGAGATATGAATTTCTCGCGACGGACGGACAGACAGAGCGGGATAAAAAGCTTCTCTTGCTAATCTCTGTAAATAAGCCAAAAAAAGAACAGAAATATTTCGAAATCAACAAAAGCATAGTAAAACTCTGAAAAGTAACTATTCAATGTTTAGTACTGAATAGCCTTTAGTATATCATCATTTTCATTAAGCTTTCTTTGTTATTTCAACTCAGCAGTAATATCAAATGGAATATACCATCCACTCTTAAATGGCGTCTCATTAAAAGACAGAAAATTCCGAAAATTTTATTAGGATTTGTAATGTTATATTTGATAAGTTTTTCTAGGAGTTCTTTCATATTTCGGACAGGTTTCTCTTCATTAATTTTATATGAAGCTGTGGTTTTTGTCTCGATATTTGATTCTCTATCTGGATTTATGTTTTGTTTCAAATTTCTCAGTTATAGCATTATCATGTAATGATCAGATATATCAGTCTGTATAACGTTTCGAATTATATAATATGTATATAATTAAATACGAATACATAACCAATCTGATTTCGATTAGTTCAGATTTTTATTTATTTAAATCCCTATCTCTTTCTTAAGCAATCCAGTTCATTTTAATTATTGCAAAACACTTGCGTTTTACTGGATTATTAAAAGCCTTAATATCCATAGCTGAGGTTCGGATGGAGAAAGAATAGAAGGTCTTAATCCCTCCATATTTTCCTAACTAGCGCTGAAAAAAAAAAAATTTAATGCAAAATCATTAAACATTTAGAAGTTATAGTTTCATAATATTATTTATTCTTTATTACTTAAAGCATTTTATTTGCATTCAACCAACATTTCGTATAATGAAGCAACTGTTCTTGAGTTGTTTAAACTCTAAAAACCTGGACCTAATACTCAAATGATACAGAAACCTAATTAGAGAAGCTTAATTTAAACTCTTTGGTTTTTAATTCTTTTGTTTAAATTTTAAAAATTACGAAAATTATATTTTTTTGAATATGCAATCTGAAAACTTTTCTTATGAAACAGTGGAATATTTTATTTTTTATTTATTTTATTTAGATCAGCGGAAGCCAAACAAAACACTCAATCATTTGTCGTTTTCTTTTTCTTTTAATTTTCATTATTTATTGAGATTTTTATGAAGATTATTATCCCCATAGGAAATTAGTTAGAAATTTGTTCACAAGGTGGCTACTACCCTTGAAGTTTTCAATCACCCTAAGTGTGGTTTTACCTGTGGCCAAAACCCATAGAAATCCATTGAATTTCTGTGGAAATTTGTCTCTTGTATTTAAATATGCATATCAATTTTTAAGAAGGTCCAACCAGCGGCTAAATTATTGTGATAGAGGGAAACTCATACAAGTAATTTGATGAGTTAGTTGATAGGGGCGGGAAAGATTTACAAAACAAGAAAATAGCTTTCCAACAAAAAAAAAAGATAAAAATAGAATGTTTCTTTTATTTTTGGATCTAGTAAAGGGGTAGGGGTGTTTTTACAATTCCACCATTCCTTCCATGGGTACTTTAGTGAAATGAAAACGATAAATGTTGAGAATGCACAATATTTCCAACCACGCCTTGAGTTGTCATCAACAGGAATCTAGGACAGCTGTTTCGTTCTTGTTAGGACCATTGATGGCGCCTCTCAGGAGTCATGAAAGGCCGCGGGTCTGTTCCCCTCTTCCAGGAATGGGATCTCCTCAAAACAAGCAATAAAAGAAAGAAAATAAATATATTTGGAAAAATCTAATCTAGCAAGACGACACTGCTGTTATAGATTCCTATCGATGACAAATCAAGGCGTCGCACATAGGAGTATTTGTGTCTCAAACCCGGTCAAAATTATTTAAAGCTTTTTTTTTTGGTAACTTATTAAATAAAACACGATAACTAATCATAATTTACTATATTTCGAAAAATTGAAAAAAAAAAAGGTAAAGTTAAAGACGCGATCCCAAATCGAGGCGATATTTTCGGAAATGCTTGTTCCTGACCTCGGCTTCCTCCTCCGATTACTGCCCAATTGGTAGAATCGCTTGAACGATTACCGTGCACCAGGCATCAGAATTTTATGCACTGTAAGTGACATCGGTTGCCACCCATACATGTGTTCAGTTGTATTTGGTTGTTCTTTGGGCATAGCTACCAAATTTGACATGATCTATGTTGTGTCCGCTCGAAATAACCTCTAAGATTAAGCGGAATCATTTTATTAACTCTGTATTTATTTCAGTGATGCGTGAGAAGATTCTGGGTCGTAGAAAAATCTCCTGGACATGTTACCGTCATTCGTGTTACCATAACCGGCTTTTGGTACATCAACAAGGAGACTTATTTCTTTCTTAAAGCGAATTTGAATTTTTTCTTTCGTTTCTTTCATCATGACTTTTTTTTTCGTGAGATCGTGCTTGCCACTTTATTAATGGTATCTTTTACGATAAATGTAACAAAGATTCGAAGAAACGAATTCAGGCATGAAGGATAGAGAGACCAAACTTCACTGCTTCAGAAATAATCTGGGTAGGTTTCATTAATTTCTTAAAATCTTTTGAAGTTTATCCACAAAGATACAACCCCATTGTTGATGCCGTGTCAGTCGCAGCATTACAGACTTTTACAACCACCATGGTAAATAGTAGTCTGTGAGTTATTTTATTGAATCCATCAGTAGTCAATATATCACTGTCTTTCAGGTTTTCACCTTGTTCTTCAATGAATGCGATTTCCTCTTTCGTAACATCTTTTGTCTCATGAATGAATCTTGTTCTGATAGGTCAACAAAACCTTACAGAAGATGGTGTTGGATTTCGCCATATTATCTTCTTTGTATCTCCATTAACTGAGACAGCCAATCTCACAGGCACGTGTGAATTTATAAAAATATTGGCATCACTGTTCTCACTATTCCCAAATTTTTGTTTGTACTGCGTCTGATTCGACCCGTCACAGCCCTCTTTTGATATTAAAACTAGGTTTTGCTTTTCAAACACCGATGAAGTTTCGATTACTTATTTAATATACTTAGAAAGGGAGATGCTGTGTGGTCTAGAATAGCTTAACTTCAAAGCCGGTTTCAGTCACTTTTATGGAATCTTCATTAGGATAACATTCCTTTTCCGCCTTCTGCAAAAGTGAATAGCAAGGGTAAATATTCTTATTAGCGCCTTGTAGTAGTTCCCATTGCTGTCTAGTAAAATCCCCTTCTACGAATAATGATAGAGCTTCTTGAGGTGTATATTTCTTCACTGTTTTTTTTGTTCTCAGTTGAAGAAATAATTTTCCTAAACTTATTAGACGTAGTTGGGATTGAAGTCATATCTTTCATCATGTTTGATGTGTCAATGTTTCCAGAAGTGTCTTCTTTCACATGAGCTGCATAGGTCAATTCCTCAACAGATATTTGCTCTCGTAAATCTTTTGTCCGTCTCCGTTTGCTTCTGTCACTCAATTCTTGGAGGTCTTTTAGTGGCCGCCCTGATTTTAGTGTTCCTGACGATGCAGGTAATGCCAGTGATATACTGAGGCAATTTTCATTAAAATTTGTAAAAACCGTTCATCAGTGTAATTAGCGGCCGTCCATTTTTGTTTAAAATCACTCTTGAAACACCTCGACGCTCGAGTCAAAACATTTCTTTCCTCCTCTGGACTTTAAGTCATTTGCTCAAGCCATTCTTCCACCGAAGTGAATTTTTCTTCTATTTTCTTTCCTTTAAACTCCTTCAGAATATCATATAATTCTCACCTTGTGATATTTTTCAACTTTTCTGAGGGACCTACTGAAAAAAAACCAAAAAACCCATAATTGATCAAACATCAAATTTTTACCTCCAAACTTTAGAACTTGTATTAAAAGAAATGGTGGACAGTGGGGGACATTTTTATTGTATTTTATGTCCGGCAAGGGTCGAAACATTAAAGCCTAATTAATAATTTAACCAGGCAAGTTCAGACACATAATTAAAAACACAATCATTCCCAAAATTCACACAAAAAATAATATGATAAATGGGATTTTTAAAATTGTTTCTAGGAGTGGAACGTTTATATTAAACTTAATAAACAACGAATAATTGTGGAGGTACAAACCTTCTCCTTTCATATTCGTACAGTTCTTTTTCCTAAATTTACCACATGAAGTCACAGTACACATACAACTATGTTGTGCAAATCAAAGCGCCGAGAACAAAGACGAGAGGTTTAGACAGTTACTGGGTTCCGACTGACCCCGCGGGGTGATGTGTCATGCGGGGGGCAAAGGCGGCTAGCCATTCGACAGACTGGTTATCTAGCTAAAAGAAACTAAGTTCTGTAAGACATTGGATTACCTTTTAGATTTTGACTTATGACCGGGTTTAGGTTACAAATACTCCTTAGTACGTCGTGAGAAACAGTGTATATTCTCGGTATTTACCTTTCTTCATATTAGTCATTGACTCTGTAATGATTTTCTTAATAGATTGATGAATCCTCCGCTAATACTTTCATGATTTTGTTTTTGAAATAAAGAACGGAAGCAAACATTTTTGTATTGTGTATTTTTGGTTAGGGTTTCTTCGGGGGGAGATCCTGTTTCCGAGAGTGAGACCGGGGATCCTTAACCGTTAGCACTTTGTGAGTCTGTCATCAGTGGAGTTTAACTGGCTGACGAGTTCTAAAGAGAACGAAACGGTCGTCCCAGTCTCTTCCCGGTGACACGTCAGAGTGCGAATTTCATTACTTTGCTTTGTGCCTTACTTTGTTATCATTTATATATTTATAAAGATATTTCTATGGGCGAAACTTGTTTCAGTTTCATGAAACATTTTCCCATGATCCATAATGTTTACATTTTCATCTTGTTTTTAGGAATAATTCTCATCTTGATTTTCAGCAAAATGAATACATATATATTTTTTTAATTTTCATATTCTCCTTATTTTGTACCTTACTGTCGTAGGAAAATTGAGTCAGTGATATAGTCTGAGGCACTGGATTACGGCTGGACAAGCCGGCTTCAGTTCTCAGCAGAGGAAATTTTTCCTAAGTAAACAGGGAATAGGAACTGGGAGTTAAAGACTGTCAGGCGTTGGGCTGACCACCTGATCCCAATTAGTCGTATTAATGCTAGAATACTGGAAGTCTTTCTCGCTCGACTTCAAATACTACAGTAGATACTGTAAGTTTAACTACCAAAAAAAATGAAAGTAATCAAATCAATCATTTGTGTTTGTCCTTGTGTGTGTGTCTCTGCCCAGGATTATGGAATGGAACTGTTGTGATGGTCATCGTAGTTGTTCAACTTTGTATTACAAATCTTTTTAATGTGAGTCTTTGTCGAGAAATAAAGTAACAAAAAACTTCCCATTGAAAAGTATTGGAAACCAAACAATGTTGCCTAACAATGAATATGAATTCTTTTATTTCAGAAACGGATTTGCAGGCTTTTCAAAAATTAAAATTAATCGACTTTAGACAATAAGTAGATAATGAGGATTCTTGGAACATTGTTTGTTTAGGATTTGATTCTTTCACACAACCACACTGAAAAACAAAGCAACTTTAGTAAACTCTTATTCGATTAGGCCAACTTCAACAAAAAATTTTTTTAATTTTATTAATAATCAAACGGTTTTTAAAAATATTGTGTTTTTTTTTTCATAGGAAATAGGAATTTTTAATTACTGATTTTTTTGTAGAATAATATAAAATAAGAATTTAAAAAATAAATTAAAGATAATTATTAGCTTGAAAAATTTATGACTGAAAGCAAAAAAAATTATTTTAATACGAAACTGAAAATCCGACTTCTACAGTTCGCTTATGAAGCGTTGTTAAAACAGAAGCAGATCAGAAGTTTCTAATGGCTCCGTCGGAGGGCGCCACATGACAGAAAATCTCTAATACTCATCAGAAAAGAAATAACGCTTCTTCTTCTTATTATTATTATTATTATTATCATTATTACTTCTACTATACTTAACTTTCCAAATTAATTGTTAGTTAGTAGCAGGCCGCGCGGTTGGCGTCGTCGCTATGATATTGTCCTCTCACCTCTGAGTACCTGGATTCGGTTCTCATGTGGGTTTTGTGAAGGTAGCCGATCCGTGCTGGGCAGGTTTTCTCGGGGTTCTCCCGTTTCACCTGCACTTCTCCCACCTTACTTTCTCAGTCTTTTTCTCTATCTATCCTTATTTCCGTGGGATAGTACAATAGACCTCCGGTCGCAGTGCTTGGCTTCTGTGCCACCCACATTCACTTTATAACATAACTTCGTTAGTAGCAGATAGAAACGATTCCTTCAAATATACATATTTTCTTGTTTTATTATATAGGCGTATGTTATTTGTATTTTTTTTTGCAATAACGCTTTGTACTTGGTTTTCTTGAATTTCGTTAATTTGACTTCTACGCCGATAGACACTTACTTACGACGCATGTAACTGACTTCTTTACAACGACCAATATGGTGGGAAGTCAGAAATCAAAATTATACGAACCACAAAAATATGCTAACAGTCAGCGCCGCACCATACGGGGAGGATCAGCTAACCCCCCCCCCTCCAATTATTAACAGGGGCGTCAAGATTCGGTTGACTTGTTTGTTTATATTTTGGCTTCACTTGAATTTATTAATAACAGACTTCTGAAACGGTGAAATAGCTACGAAAAGAAACAAAAACAAGCAGACGCAAAGATTTGCATTTTTTTTCCCTTTTCAGTTCGGCATAAAGTATTATTTTTAACTAAGGAATTCTGCATGTTTATAAAAATTTAAATTAAAAGACTAAAGTGTCCGAATGGACAGAAATTCCTGTTTCCCAAAAAAGTAAGCAAAATCTTTTATAACTACTTCTAGAACTTAGAAAGCAACAAGTTAAGGAAATATTTAAAATATACATTGATTATTAACAACTAACAAATATATATATATTTAATAATGAATTGAAAACGAAACGAAAAAACAGTTAATAATATAGCTTCATTAATTTTTAATTCTATAATCTAGAATCATTCTCTTGTTATTTAGTTATTTTCAACAATTACATGAAAATACCTAAGAAAGTTATCATATGAAGGTATGTTTTTTTTCATTCGTTTGCAACAAATTTTAACATTTTAAATTTTTATGAGTTTTAAAAAAAATATATAACAAAAGCGTTCAATCGTAAAGACTTGTCAATTCATACTTCATGATTGTTGAAACTAAAAAATTTCTGTATTTCTCTTAAAGGTGCTGAATGTAACCTTGTAATTACTTTCAATCAAAAAATCCTAAACTAAAAAGTTGAGTAAAATCATTATTCACTAAACACAATTAAGCATCTGATTTATGTATTGATGGATTTGATAGTAAATTTCATAATCATTTCCTGCCACAACAACCCACAGACATTCGGAAACTGAAATAGTATATAAGGTTTCATAAATCATTTACATGTACAGGAATTGCAATGCGTTTGAAAATACTTATTTCAGCATATGTGAAGAGTGTAACTGATTTTGAGAGTACTATACAATAGTTAAATAGAAGTTTCCGAATGAAAATATACTTTCATCTCTTTTTCAAAGCATTATTTAGGGATTTTACTACATTCCATACACTATCATTAAACTGAGACTGACAACAACTGGAATTTAAAATTAAACATTGGGTATGTGTCCAAGAAAAAAAATTATAATTCGGATCTGAGATGGTGTAGGGAACCACCCAAGGTGATTTTGCATGAAATGAACCTATTGCTACCCGTGGTGATTTTTCCAGCACGGAAGGAATAAGATTTATGCCTGTTTCACCCTGGTTCATTCCAGTAAAGGAATCGATTTTTGTTGTGAATGAGTTTACGGGATAAAAACAATTTATTTGATTACTTCTTTATAAGAATTGTTCTTTCAAAATTAAATTTGGGTGATTTTAAATTATATATATTTTATTTTCTTAAATAAGGATTTATTTCTTAAGAATTGAGAATTTAGGACGTTCAAAAAGAAAATTCGTTGTTGTATATTAAAATCTTTAATCAAAAGTTCATTGAAGAATTTATTTTTCTTTCTGGTAAAAACTAAAAATAATTTAAAGTAGTTTTTTTCGATATAATAATCCGAAATTATTTCGAAATTCTGATATTACAGAAAATTAAAAAATTATTTTCAGAACTTATGAGACTTTGCATCTATCGCAGTCATTTCTAGCGAGATAGTTTCAGCACATTCCTGTTAATACAAATGACCTTCCACTGTTTTTAGTTTTATTTCGGAAATTCGGGTAAGATTTTAGGTCGAAAAGAATCATGTAAAAACGTTTGAAAAAACTTCGGCAATTTTTTCGTTTTAATTTAAACATGAAGTATAATTTTTTAATTGAAAAATTCTTGCATTTTTCCAAAAATTTGAATCAAAATTTGAAATTTATTTAAATTTGAACTGTTTCAAGTGGCAAAAATTCAGGTTTCCAAAAAACTTGGAGACACACTTTGATGTCAAAAAAAAAACATTATCATAAATTATATATCAAAATGTTCAGCATAAAAAAATAAAAACAATGAAACCAAAATTTTGACCTCTAAGTCAAAAGTTATAAGCTTTTAAAACATCTTGAAAAACCGGAAGTGACGGAATTTATTATTACGACACAGCGCGCCTAGCGGTGAAAAGACGAAATGTTTCGATTTCACTTTTAAAATGGTCATTTTAAGGTTGTATTAATTTAAAGATATATTTAACATTTTTATTAACATTTTAAACATTTATTAAATATTTATGAAAGAATAATACAGTAATAAAGAATAAATACAGTTTGAAATACAGTAGACTTTCTTGAATGATACTCTTCAGAAAACATTCAAAACATAAGAAAAATTTCGCATCAACCTCATTTGATTAAAGACAGCTTTTGTGAGATGGAAATTCGGGTTTTCATTCTATTACCAATGTATAATTTTGCAGACATTTAATGAAATTTTTGATTTGTTTGTAGAAATATACATCCCAATGATTGACAGATAGGTGAGCATTCCAGTGAAACACTTGAAAGTCTATCGACATAGTAGTCAAATCAACGGAATACAACGAAACAAGTATAAAGCGATAATTGGAAAAAAAAAAAGTAACCTACGTATATATAATAAAAAAAAAGGAAATAGGAATCTTTCCTATCTGCTACATGTTATGCTATGTTATGTTAAGTCATGTTATATTATGTTATGTTATGTTATGTAGTGAATGATGGTGGTAGAGAAGCCAAAGAATCAAATCCTAAACAATAATATTCCAAGAATCCTGTTTATTTACTTATTGTCTAAAGACGATTAATTTTAATCTCTGAAAAGCGTGGAAATTTGTTTCTCAAAATAAACGAATTCGTATTCATTGTTAGGCACCATTGTTTGGTTTCCAATACTTTTCAATCGGAAGTTTTTTCTTACTTTATTTCTCGACAAAGACTCACATTAAAAAGATTTTTAATACAAAGTTGAACAACTACGATGACCATCACAACAGTTCCATTCCATAATCCAGGACATACACACACCTACACACACATACACAATGATTGATTGGATTACTTTCATTTTTCTTGGTAGTTAAACTAACAGTATCCACTGTAGTCTTTGAAGTCGTGGGAGAAAGACTTCCAGCATTCCATGATTAATAAGACTAATTGGATTCAGATGGTCAGACCAACGTATGCCCGCCTTTAACTCGTAGAAAAGACCTCCCGTTCCTATTTCCTGTTTACCTAGAGAAAAATTCCCTTCTCTGGGAATTGAAGCCGTCTTCTCCTGCCGTAATCCAGTGCCTCCAACTATAACACTGACACAATTTTCTTACGAGAGTAAGGTACAAAATAAGGAAAATATAAAAATTAAAAAAAGAAATATTCGTTTTGCTGAAAATCAAGATGAGAATTATTCAAAACCTTAAAATCAAGAAAAGTAAGGTGAAAAAGTAAAACATTATGGATCATATGCAGTCTGGAACATACTGAAACAATTTCGCCCACATAAATATCGTTAAGAAATGATAAGAACGTAAGACCAAAGCTAAGTAAAGGAATTAACACCCTGAGCTGTCATCGGGTAGAGACTGGGTAGAGATAGAGACTGGGTAGAGATAGAGACTAGCCGTTTCGTTCTCTTTAGTACTCGTCAGCCAGCTAAACTCCACGGATGAGAGAGAAGATGCGAACGGTTAAGGAACCCGGATCTTATTCCCCCCAGGAAGGAGGACCCCCCCCCCCTAAGAAACCCTAACCAAAAATACACAATACCAACATTTTTATGTTTCCTTCCGTTCTTTATTTCAAAAAACAAAATCATGAAAGTATCAGAGGAGGCTTCATCAATCTATTAAGAAAACCATTACAGAGTTAATGACTAATAAGAAAAAAGGTAAATACTGAGAATGTATACTGTTTCTCACCACGCCTTGAGTTGTCATCGATAGGAATCTGGGACAGCAGTGTCGTATTATTAAAACTCTTTGGCCAGATTAGTCCAAAGGTATTTATTTTCTTTCTTTTATTGTTTGTTTTGAGGAGATCCCATTCTTAGTAGAGGGGTACTGACCCACAGCCTTTCAAGACTCCTGACAGGAGCCATCAATAGTCCTAACAAGAACGAAACAGCTCTTCCAGATTCTTGTTGATAACTCAAGGTGTGGTTGCAAACATTGTGTATTCTCAATATTTATCGTTTTCATTTCACTAAAGTACCCATGGAGGGGTTGGTGGAGTTGTAAATTTTCCTGCCCCTTAGTTACTTCAAAAAATGAAAGAAATCTACTATTTTTATACTTTTATTTTTGTTTTTTTTTTGTTGGAAAGCCATTTTCTTGATTTGTAAATCCTTCCCGCCCCCATCAACTCATTAAATTACTTGTGTGAGTTTCCCTCTATCACAATAACTTAACCGCTGGCTGGACCTTTTTCAAACTTGATATGTCTATTTAAAGAGAAGAGACAAATTCCCAGAGAAATACAATGGATTTCTATGGATTTTGGCCAAAGGTGATTGACAACTTCAAGGGTAGTAGCCACCTAGTGATCAAATTTGGAACTAATTACCTATGGGGAAACGAATCTTCGAAAAATCTCAATAAAAAATGAAAATTTCAAAGAAAAGGAAAATGTCAAATGATTGAGTGTTTTGTTTAGCTTTCGCTGATCAAAACAGAATAAAAAAAAATAAAATATTCGACTGTCTCATAAGAAAAAAATCGTTTGTCAGACTGCATATTAAAAAAAAATGTAATTTTTATTGATATTAAAATTAAACAAATGAATTAAAGACAGGAGTGGTTAAATTAAACTTCCCTAATTAGGTTTCTGTACCATTGAGTATTCAGGTTTTTAGAGTTTATACAACCAGAACAAAAGTTGCTTCATTATACGAAATATTGGTAGTGTTTGAATGCAAATAAGCTGCTTTAAGTCATAACGAATAAATAATATGATGAAACTACAACTTCTGAATGTTTACCGTTTTTGTATAAAAAAATTTCAATTTTTTATCAGCGGTAGTTAAGGAAATAAGCGATAAAGACCTCCTACTCTTGCTCCATCCGAACCTCCGCTATGGATATTAAGCCTTTTAATAATCCAGTAGATCGCGAGTATTTTGCAATGATTAAAATGAACTGGATTGCTTAAGAAAGAAATACGGATTTAAATCTCCGCGCATGCGTCACTCAGTAAGGACGGGCAGACGTGGGCTCCGTAAAATTTTCCCATTCAACAGAGTCAGAGTAAGCGGAAACAATTTCATATTCAATTATTAATAATATAAAAGGTATTTACCATGGCTGGCTACTCCAAACTAAAAATTAAATGTATAAGATGTAAAAAATTAATGAAAGAGGCTGAACTAAGATGCATGGCATGTGGGATTGAGCAGCACATCTCATGTCTTAAGAAAGGTGAATTCCCAGCTGGGGAAACCCCCTCGAAACATAAGAAATGGAAATGTAAAAGCTGCAATCGTGTTACTTTAAGAAATAGAAATGCTAGATTGAACCACAAGCAAAAGGAAGAAAATAATGAACAACTTAATAATGAACTCTCCCCAAAAAACCCTACCCTACAATTTAGTGAAATGGAAGATTCTGAAGTGTGTGACATGAATCAGACAATAATGAAAGAACTAAGAGATATTAAGAAGGCAATAAATTTTGTCAATGAACAGTATGAAGAAATAATAGCTAGACTCCAGGTTTTTCAAGAAAAACAAAATGAGGTAGTAGGTATAACAAAAAGATTAGAAAATGAAAATAAATGCCAAAATGAGAAAATCCAACAACTGGAGGAAAAACTACTCAAAATGGAAACACAACAAAGGAAATCCAATTTGGAAATTGTAGGAGTACAAGAACAAGAAAATGAAAATCTAATGGAGATTATGAACAAAATTGCTGAGGAACTTAATATACAGGACTCGAGTGAAACACTAGATGTAGTTCACAGATATGGGAGGATAAAAAACAACAAACCAAGACCAATTATTGTAAAGTTCACTAACAGAAAAGATAGAGATAACTGGCTTTTTAAATATAAGCAAAGTAAAGGCTTGAACAACAATCAGATTTTCAATGGAAATAATTTCAATAGAATTTATTTGAATGAAAATTTAACACAACACATGAAAAATCTTTTTTGGATAACAAAAATGGCTGCGAAAGATAAGGGATATAAATTTGTATGGATCAAGAATGGAAAATTATTAATAAGAAAAAATGAAAACACTAAAATAATCCAAATCCAAGATCAAAATGATGTAAATAAGATATATAAAAAAAAAAAAAAAATCACACACACAATGGAAATAAGTAATGCAAAAATTGAACTAGCAAATACAAAAATAATAGATTAAATCGATGATTGGAATCCAAATAGTAAATATAAAAATATACTATTTCTGAATATTAGAAGTTTAAGATCGAATTTCCAATATTTGTTGGCAAACATTCAGTTCAAAATAATGTATATAGATATAATAATTTTAGTGGAGGTCAATATCAAAGAGGAGGAAATTTTTTTATTCAACATTAATGGATATAAAAAAGCCTATAAATTGAGAAGAAATTCTAGAGGAGGGGGAATCATAATTTTCTACCGTGAAAATTACAATGTCCTAGTAAACAGTGAAGATGCTATAACTCATGAAAATTTAATCTGTACATTTACTAAAACATCATTCCTATTGAAAGAACTAACAATTTACATTATATATAAACCTCCACATACAGACAAGAAAATATTTATTAAAGAATTAAAAGAAAACATAGTAAAAATACAGAAAAAAAAGAAAAAAAATTTAATTTTATTGGAGATACAAACATAAACATTGGAGAAAAAATTGTTAATAAAACTAGTGTAAAGTATGTACATATGTTCTATAATCTGGGATTTCTAAATCATATATATAAAACAACAAGATCAGCCAAAACAACTATTTCAGAAACTAAAACTTGCATTGATCATTGTTTTTCAAACACAGAATCTTTTGCCATTAATGCCAATATTTTACAATGGGATATCTCAGATCATTATAGCATCTTGATTGAAATTGAAAAAACAGAATTTCAATTACCTGAAAAAGAAAATATTAACTATGAGAAACAAAATAATTTTAAAATAGATATTGAATTCTTAAATGAAGGATTAATATTGTTAACAGATGAAATAAAAAGGAATAAAGTAGAAGATCCAAACAAAATTATTAGTAAATTGAATAAACTAATAAAAAAAGCAAAACAAAAGGTCAAAAATAAAAGAATTAATGAAAAAAGTAAAAGTGACCCAAATGAGAGACAAAATCTAAAATACAAAAAATAATGGATGAATTCTCAAATATTAAAATATATAGAAGAAAAAAATAATTTATATAAAAAATATATAAAAAACAAAACAAATACATAATTAGAAAAGGAATACAAAACAAAAAGAAACTGGTTGAAAAATCAAATTAACAAACAAAAGAACAAATATTTCAGGAAAATTATAAAAGATGATCCAAATGCCAACTCAAATGTTTGGAAAATTTTAAATAAAAATATAATTGGAAGACATAACAAAATTAAGACTTCCGATTACTCAAACTTATTGGAAAATTATAATATTAAAATATTATTTAATGAACTTAGTAAAAATTTTACTCAGAATATAAACACTAATAAAAAAAGTAACAGAAATAAAATAATGACGAATGATGTAAAACCGGCAACTGAAATGAACTCCATGGTATTAGCATTTCCTAATAAAAATGATATATTGGAAGTAATAAAAAATCAAAAAACAAAATATTCATATGGACATGATTTTATAAATACGAATGATATTAAAAAAATAAAAGAAAATATTTCTGAATTTTTGGTTGAATTGTTTAAAAAGATTTATTATACATGCATATATCCTGATTCATGGAAAATATCATACACAATTCCAGTATATAAGGGAGGAAATCATAATGAACTAAATAATTACAGGCCCATTGCATTAATTTCAAATATTTCAAAGATTATTGAAAGTTATATATCTAAAAACATGTACAACTTCATAAACAGCAAGAAACTTTTAAATAGTAACCAATTTGCATATCAGAAAGATAAAAGTACTATACAGGATTTTTTAAAACAAAGAATAAATAAACTTAAAAAGGATTTTAAAGAAAGTAGATCTAACGTCTTTTCGGGGAACTTCCTGTTTGAAAGATGTATACATTTAAAGCATTTTGATATACCGAGGAAAGCGAGCTTCTAATTCTTTGCGGAATTTTATTTTTCATAAAAAAAATGAGTGAAATGAACAGCATAAATAACGATCCTTCATCGCTGGCTTCTGAGAAAGGCCGAGGCCAACGCTGAAGTGATTTGAAATTCAAGATTTAAATTCTTCGCCATTCCTGTTTTCTTTTTAAAATACATGAAATTGTTTGTTAATGTGTTTCAGATATTTATTTTGCGAATAAGTTTTTTGCATTAGTTTTATTTCAATCTTATTTATGTACATTTATATACAGTAGAACCTCATTATAACGGACGTCGCTTATAACGGACAGTTTTTAAAAAAATTATAATAATAATAATGGATGCTTATTTTTATCTGCCGAGTTTTACATTTCCAAGCAAGCGATTAAACATCGATCATTGTGTTGTTTTGCGTAAACATGGATGCGCTGAAGAAGCAGAATCTTCGGAGTACGAGGAAGATGAGGTAGGAGACACTACTCTGCCTACAATTAAGGTGAGCGAAGTGAAAGACCATTTAAATTTTGTTACTCAATATGTTGAACAATCGGCAAAATGAAAATATATTATCATATTACGAAAACTTACGGCACTTCCGTCAGTTAATAACGGAAGAAATAAGCAGCAAACAAACCTAGCAGAAAATAAATAATTTTTTTCAAAACAATAAATGTAAGCAATCAACACGAATCAGGACTTTCTTGTTCTAAAGATTAATGCAGTGTACACGTATACATCTTTTTCAATTCGACCTACTATGTTGAAGGCTGTTTTTTAATTGATATATAATAAACACTTTTTATAGCTAAGTATTGTACTTTCATT
>JAFIDM010039672.1:2286-28807 GCA_023159025.1 Thereuonema tuberculata | reverse complement strand
ATATAACCCTTAAAATTTGGCTTAGGTTAGCCAAGTTAGGTTGGCTTAGCTGCAGGATGTATGTATTGATAAATAACCCCGCCATTTTCATCACACAAACCAGTGGCGGAAAGTAAAGTTTAACGAAAAATTCGACCGCCATGTTCCTTGTTTTATACGTGTGCTTCCGCAAAAGAGTCCCGCTTTAAATTCAAATTTTCTTAAAAACTACAAAACAAACCCGAGGTTTTCCATCACTTTTATTCCTACGATGTATTAACGAATCGTTTTCGTCCAAAAACAATTCAATTAGCCGTAATTCCACAGGTGACATTTCATTCATAATTACCTTCTATTCGACCGACAATTTTACCTGAATAGACTTATGGACAGAAAGTTATATGTTTGGTGTAGTGCAACCGGACGTGAAGGAAAAGTTATGGGACGGAGAACGATGGACTTAACGTAGTTGGATACCGGGACGGGAGAAGAACGTGCCGGCAAGACCGAAGCATGGCAGGGCAAGGTTTATCCGAGTACGGAAGAGTGAAGTAAAGTTACCGTAGGTGAATTATTATTTTCTACAAGATTATACGTCGTGAAACTTTCATTTAATCAGCGGTAGATCTTTGGCGCAGTTAACCCCGGAAAGCGTCTAACTCCGTCGAAACTGGCTATCCGGATGGGGAAAATCCGATCCCGTGCTCCGACGGATTGGGGAGCGAGTTATATGCCGGGCGGGACACTGCATAGAGTCTGTAGGACTTGGCCGTCTCCGTTGTAAAGGAAATCCACGCACGTTTTGAAAAGTTTCATGGGGAAATGGCTTATCATAAGACAACGATTAAGTCTACGATTTATGTATGTGTTTAGTGAACAGTGAATTTATGGTGTTAATTGTGTTTTGGACCCAAGCCATTGTGGAGGACAATCCACCAGACTTTGTGCGCGCACTCTCGCCGCTTCCCGGCGGAGAGTTGAAGGTTATGCCCACTGTGAAAAGCATTATTGTTCGGAACTGAAATAGGTACAAGTAAAATTACCTATGGTGTAATTTAATGGTAGACTGATTATGAATGTGCAATACATAAGAGAAAAAGACTCTTTAGATTAGAAGGATTAATTCATGTTTAAGGTTAGGACACTTGATATTTGTAATGAAGATAGAAAATTGTAAAACGAGGATAAAGGTAAATTGTTTTACTGACAACTAAACATTGTTAAAAATACTCAGCTTGTACTTTATTGGTGTTAGAAATTGTTATTAATGAGATGTGCTTAATATATCAGTATTTTGTTTATTACTTTTGATTATGGTTCACCATGGGGATTAAGGGGAAGGGATTAAGAGTTAATCATAGAGGGGAACGGAAAGGTTTATTTTTGGTAATTGATTTCATTGTTTATGATCAGAAAATGTGTGAGTTAAATAAAGATCTATTTGTTTAATGTTTGGTTTTCTTAGTGCTGTTTTTTAATTACTTTTTTTAACGTCTTGTTTGCTAATTAATTTGTAGCTAAGGTGAGTTACGTTGGGTTGTCGGGCGCCTTTACTCTAATGGGCCCAGCGAAAATGACTCCGACACGCCTAAGTCTGCAACTGGGGTTATCCAAGCTTAAATTTATTATCCCGTTTTTGTTTAATTATTTATCATTAGATTCTTTTTTTTTTTCATTTTTTTTGGTTTCCTCGCAACGACTAAAGTTTAGACGTTGTAGCTGATAGCATTGCGTGACCGTAGCGTAGTTTAATTTGTTTTTACTTTAATTTTTTTTATAGTAACGAATTGAATACATAATATTTTTCAGCGTTACAATTTAAAATACATAAATGGATTAAAGGTTACTCTGTTGTGTTTTTTTTTAAGGCAACTAGCTGTACCCGGCATGCGTTGCAATGCCACTCAAAGAAAGAAAGGGCTCGTGAGAAGGGGCCATAAATATAAGGTCCCAGTGTCGATCGGGGGTGGGACACTTAGGCCCTTGTGTCGCCATCCCCACCCAAGTGTGGTGGACCTGTCCCCCATACGAGAGCAAATTTTTCTATTTTTCCAATTGACTTAGGGGCCCTAAATATAGGGTCCCGGTGTCGATCGGAGTGGGACACTTAAACCCTTGTGTCGCCATCCCCTCACCCAAGTGTGGTGTCCCTGCCCCCGTAGGAGAGTGAAGTTTTCCCTTTTTGCAATAGAATTGGGGGGGGGGGGAGCGAGAAAGGATCCTAAATATAAGGTCCCGGTGTTGGTCGGGGGTGGGACACTGAGGCCCTTGTGTCTCATCCCCCCCACCCAAGTGTGGTGTCCCTGCCCCCATAGGATAGTGAAGTTTTCCCTTTTTGCAATTGACTTGGGGGGGGGGGGGGGCGAGAAAGGGCCCTAAATATAAGGTCCCGATGTCGATCGGGGTTGGGACACTTAGGACCTTGTGTCGCATCCCCCCACCCAAATGTGGTTACCCTGCCTCCCATAGGAAAGCGAATTTTTCCTTATTTGCAATTGACTTGGGGGGCCCGAGAAGGGGCCCTAAATATAAGGTCCCGGTGTCGGTCGGGGGTGGGACACTTCACCCTTTGTGTTGGCTTCCTCCCACCCAAGTGTGATGTCCCTGCCCCAAATACGAGATCGAATTTTTCCCTTTTTTGCAATTGACTTGGGGGGGGGCCCGAGAAGGGGCCCTAAATATAAGGTCCCGGTGTCGATCGGGGATGGGACACTTAGGCCCATGTGTCGCCATCCCACCACCCAAGTGGGGTGTCCCTGCCCCCCATAGGAGAGCGAATTTTTCCTTATTTGCAATTGACTTGGGGGCCCGAGAAGGGGCCCTAAATATAAGGTCCCGGTGTTGGTCGGGGTGGGACACTTCAGCCTTGTATTGGCTTCCTTCCACCCAAGTGTGGTGTCCCTGCCCCCCATAGGAGAGCGAATTTTTCACTTTAAACAATATTTGTGTAGTTCTCATTTTCACCACCAGGTGGATATTGGGTTTTTCAGGGCTTTAACCCTTTTCAACCCCTTTTGGGGGATGGGTCCGGGTTCTAAGGTAGCCTATCTTTTCCGCAGTGTCCTAAAGAGTAATTCTGCAAAGTTTGGTCCAGATAGGTCAAAGGGCCTAGGAGTATATAAAGGACAAAGAAACAAAAACAAAGAAAGAAAGATACATTCATTTTTATATATATAGATTGCCACAGACAGGGAATATAATGCAAAAACAAGCAGTATTAGTGGCCCTTTCCCCTCCTGGTCATTGTAGTACAAATGTTTTTTTTTTTTTTTGCTTTCTTACCATTTATTTAAAAAAATCAAATTCAGATTTGCAAAAAAAAAAAAAAAATAATTTTTAATTCATTTTTCCAAATACATAGCATTGTAATTTATTTAGAATATAAAGCTAATAAGATGATGTTTTATTTTCAGGTGATGACAGGAACCTGTGAATGCCCTGTAGGAGCTGCACCAGCAGCCTCCAAACATATATTTGCACTGCTGGCCCTTCTAGAGGACTGCAGTAGGAAGGAGCTGTATTGCTGTCCTACTGAAAAACTTCAGGAGTGGCATCGACCTCAGAAGAAGACGGTGTCACCAAAGAAATGTAGTGACATTTTTAATTTTAAAACAAAGGAGCCCAAGAGGAGAAAAATAACAATGGATGTGACTTACAGCATCCTGGAAAGCCTTCCCTCAAATATTCCTCTTTTTAGTGTAATTGAAGAATCTGACGAAATGTTATACAAAAAAAGCATTCCACTGCCTGCAGTAGTTGAGTCAGGAAAAAACAATATTTTTTCAGAAGACATTCTCGAACTACCCCTAATCATCTTTTTGCACCAAAGCATAGTTTTATCACTCGAAGAAAGTTGGGCGTTAGAAAAAGAGACATCTAACCAAGACAATGAAAAGTGGCACAATAGCAGAAAAGTAAGACTAACTGCTTAACTTCCACAGAATTTGGGGAAGAAAAGCAGACTTTAAGCCACTCTGTGAGGAAATCAAGAGTGCAAAGAACATTGAACATTTGCCAGCCGTACAGTGGGGCCGAAGGATGGAACCTGTAATAAGAAACAGAATTCGAAATCAATTTTTAAATTATTGTTTAAAAAGAGTAGGAATTGTTGTTCATCCCAGATTTCCTGTTCTAGGAGCATCTCCAGATGGACTTCTTTTTTTCAACAATGGAAAATCCAAAACTTGTTGAAATCAAGTATATTTACAATCCTAAAAATCTCTCGCTGATTCAGCTTTGCAACTCAAGAAGCAATTTTTGCCTGGAGCACAATGAAAGTCAAAACAGTTTTTCTTTGAAACGCACACATGCTTATTATAAACAGATCCAAGGACAGTTGGCACTAACAAATTTAAATTGGTGCCATTTTGTTTTCTTTTAGAATGTAAAAGAGCAGTTATTTATGGAGGAAATTTTTTTTAATACTGAAATGTGGGAAGAAATGCTTCCTTTACTGAAGAATTTTTATGTAAATCATTACATTAAACTGTTAATTGAATAGGTGAATTTTCAAAAGTCTGAAACACGTATACATGCATATGTTTTAAACCATGTACAGAGTATGTTTAAAATGTAATATAATAACAATATAATATTTTATAGTTTGTTTATATCTTTTAACTTTAAAGAAACGTTAAAAATATATATACACACATCTTCATATCTTTTCATATTAATTCAATATAAGACTCCTTCACTTCAACATAAAATATCTTCTTTATTGGCTAGATGATATTTCTCAGAATTTATCATTTTGCTTTATCAAACCTTTTTTGATTATTTAACATTTAATAACAAGTAAATAACAATCAGATATTAATACTTTAATATAATAGAATTCTATACTAATGACAATGTATTGATGCCTACTTGTTATTTAATGTAAAATATAGTAAAAAGGCTTGATAAAGAAGAATGATGAATTCTGAGAAATATTGTCTAGGCAATAAAGAAGATATTTTATGATGAAGTAAAGGAGTCTTATATTAAATTAATATAAGAAACTATTCTATTAAAACAAATGCATGTACTGGTGTTTCAGAATTATGTATATACACTTTCAAATTTTGCATTACATTTAGAACATATACAATTTTAATTTTTGTATCATAGTGTACAACTAGACAATTTTTTCTCAATATCAAATTTATTGTCAAAGTTTCACAATTAGCATGAATACATAAGCAACAATCTTACCAATTTATCTCAAACTGAAAGGCATAGTTTCATCCTCATTTTCTCCAATGTTTGCAGTTGCAACTGTAAATATGATTTTTATTTTTGGTGAAAAAACAACAACATTAAAAAAAACAAAAAATAAATAAGTAAAATCCAAAGGAAGCAGATCTGGAGATTAAAAAGCACTTCCTCAGAGAAATTGATTATTGATATACTCCTTTTTGTTTTTTGTAATGTATTGAAATTATGATAACCTTCTTGTTAGGATATATATTGGTGTCCTTTTGTATATCTTTTGATATTTGATGTTGAGAGAAAATGCTATATAGTACCATAGACTTGATAAAACTCACATTTATGTTGCTTTCAACATTTAAACTAAATTTGTTATGTTGAAAAAATTTTCTCAAGTTTAAAAGTGATAAAAAAATTAAAATAGGTTTTGATGTTGCTGTACAGTTTTCAATTTGTCTATACATAACCTTAAAACCGTTTCATGTAATTTTGTATATAGTTGTAAATAATATTGTAACATTTAAGTAACTTATAGAAGTTAATGCTGTATATGTCTTGTCATTCCTTTACTTGTAAATGTGTGCTTTATTTATAAAATATATATACTTGTGAAATAAATACTGAATACAAATGTAGTAAATTGTATGGTGTGTTAACCTTTTATTTATTTATATATAAGTAAGTTTTCAATTAGATTAAATCATTTCTTATAAATTAAAGCATCAACAAACTAAAAATGTTTATCATTATATTCTATCGTGACTGAATTTATATAGACAAAAAGAAAACTATTAATACATTTATATAATAAATTATTTGTGTATACACTATTAAATAAGCTTGTTCATAAATACACTGAAACTTGTTTCATTAAAAGTATACTGTTTCTTAAATGAAAAATACAAAAATCATTTTCATCACAAAATTAAATTTTCTATATATATTTAAATATTCTTAAGAGTAATTTCTTATATATTTTTTAATATTGTAAATCAAGTCCCAATGTAAGGAGAAGATATCATTTAAATTCATTCTTTAAGTGTTTGAATGCAATTTTTCTTTAAAAGTAGTTTAATATTAATTAAAATGATTCCTTATTTATAACAAATTTTAGTTCTAAGTAACAGTGGCTACAATTACTTAATATTGATTAATGGATTATTAAAATTTGTAAAAAAAGCTGCAAAATAAAAAACCTGGTTTATATTATGCAAACTGCTATAATTTATTTCTCCTTTAAAATAGTTGCATGTTTTTATTCTTGCTATGGCTCTTTCTACATGTACCCGCAAGTGTGAGACACTTATTATGGGCCCTTTCAGAAATTGAAAATAGAATTTTATCTTTTAAGAAATTTGGCATGGCAACAAAACAGCCTTTATTTTCCACTTCTTTCTTAACAGTGAAACCTCTGTCAACCATAATGGTGTCTCCAATTTCCAGCTTTCCTAGGATGCCACTTCTAAGAAAAATTTGTTTATCTGAAATGCTGCCACCCCACAAATCAGATATAAAGGAGACTGCACCTGATGGTGTAATGCCAATCAGCCCTTTTAATATATTTTTATTTTTATAATGGCTAAATGTCAGCTGTTGCTCCCTTGGATTAGATGGTTTCTGAATTGCAATTTCTATACAATCTAGGATAACACGACATGAAGGGAAATGCGTAGCAAAATCAATAGGCATGTATTCCTGAATCTGATTTTTTTTTGGTCAGATATTTATATTACAAATCTGCTGGTAAATTACATCTATTATGTGGTTTAACAAATTGGAACAGCTACCTTTACTCAAATGAAATAAAACGCTTAAAAATTCTAAAGTTATCCCTGTTTTCAAACGAATCAAAAACATAAAAAATTGCTGTTTTCGTTGGAGGCATTTATCTGTAAGATATACACTTAAATTTAAGAATGCAAACACAACATTAAAAACGTCTGGCGAAAAACCTGTAATTGATTTAAAAGAAACATGATTTTTTTCAGAAATTTTGTCAGCATCAAATGCAGTTTGTCAGCATTAAATGCAGTTTGTTTTGCTAGCAGTTGAAACTGATCGTTTTTTTGCTTCTCATTATTCAGTTCCTGTAATAATGTAGTTAAAACGTCTTCATCAATTTGGGAGGCAACACTATGTGGACAAAAATGACTCTCCTCAATTTCTTCGTAATTTTGCCTAAAATATAAAATAGAATTTTTAAAATTTTCTAAAAACGTATAATAATAGTTGTATTATTCACTATTCTTTCAATGAACAAAAATTAATTTAACTTATTTAGCATCACTGTTAGATCTTCCCGAAATTAATATACACACGAAAAAAAACAGTAACTTACCCGAGTTCATATGAAGTTCTTTTCTTTTTTGTGTGTGAATCTTTCTCTGCAAATTTAAATTTTGTAGGAACAGCAGTATTTTTCAATCCTCTACTACCGGTGAATGGTTGATAAGTAAAGTTGTCTTCTTCGAAATGGTCGGAGCAGATTTTCGTATAAATGGTAGGTTTAAAATCTTTTCTCTTTAATTTATGAAGCTATATCTTTATTCTGAAGTGGGAAACTGTGAAATGATACATTTTTTCCAAACAAGATGGTTTATTTGCTGTATTTGTGCAACCTACAGCACAACAAAACTGTGGCATTTCGTAGTACAAATAGGCACACACGAGGCTGTCCACCTTCATCACGTGATCGTAACGCCACATTAAACATTCCCATTAAAGACAACGCCAAGGTAATGTCCGCCATATTTTTTTTTCTTCTTGTATTATCAACCGCTTTTTTTCTAATGTGTGCATTAATAAGCCAATGAAGATAGATTTTTTTTTAATAGCTAGTAAGTGATAAAATCACTATCAATTTATTGATACATTGCAGTTACAGTATTTTTTGGTGGAACTTGCCAGAAGCCAAAGCATTTTATTCCTTTGGAAAGGTTAGTTACTATGATGAGGGGGATTTTTTTTTAATAGTAAGTGATAAATTCATTACCAATTTATTGATACATTGCAGTTACAGTATTTTTTTGTGGAACTTGCTAGAAGCCAAAGCATTTTATTCCTTTGGAATCGTTAGTTACTTGATGAGGGGGAGAGGGGGATTTTTTTTTCATAGTAAGTGATAAAATCACAACCAATTTATTCATACATTGCAGTTAAAGTATTTTTTGGTGGAACTTACCAGAAGGCAAAGCATTTTATTCCTTTGTAAAGGTTAGTTACTATGATGAGGGGGAGAGGTGGATTTTTTTTTTAATAGTTAGTAAGTGATAAAATCACTACCAATTTTTTTATATATTGCAGTTAAAGTATTTTTTTTTGTGGAACTTGCCAGAAGCCAAAGCCTTTTTTCCTTTGTAAAGGTTAGTTACTATGATGAGGAGGAGATGGATTTTTTTTTTAATAGTTAGTAAGTGATAAAATCACTACCAATTTTTTTATATATTGCAGTTAAAGTATTTTTTTGTGGAACTTGCCAGAAGCCAAAGCCTTTTTTTCCTTTGTAAAGGTTAGTTACTATGATGAGGGGGGAGTGGATTTTTTTTTTAATAGTTAGTAAGTGATAAAATCACTACCATTTTTTTATATATTGCAGTTAAAGTATTTTTTTTGTGGAACTTGCCAGAAGCCAAAGCCTTTTTTTCTTTTGTAAAGGTTAGTTACTATGATGAGGAGGAGGTGGATTTTTTTTTTTAATAGTTAGTAAGTGATAAAATCACTACCAATTTATTGATACATTGCAGTTAAAGTATTTTATTTGTGGAACTTGCCAGAAGGCAAAGCATTTCATTCCTTTGTAAAGGTTAGTTACTATGATGAGGGGGAGAGGGGGATATTTTTGTAATAGTTAGTAAGTGATAAAATCACTACCAATTTATTTATACATTGCAGTTACAGTATTTTTTTTGTGGAACTTGCCAGAAGGCAAAGCATTTTATTCCTTTGTAAAGGTTAGTTACTATGATGAGGGGGAGTGGTGTTTTGTCCTCTTTTTAACCAAATTTTGGCATTTGTAACCTGCTGTGGGTCACAAAGAGTGTTTTTTTGTTTTCATAATGAATTGGTCTGATTGCGCCAGGTATTTCATCTATCAAAGATTTGAAATTGACGCTTTTATATTTCAGTAGTTCAAAACTATCTCCCTAACTATAGGAAAACAAAGTAAATGGATTACGATGGATAACAAGACACTTCAATATGTTGTTAGAAATACTTCCTTTGTCTTTTAAAACTGTAAATAAAAATGAAATATTTACATAACTTTTTATTAAGAGCTAACAGTGCCCTGTCGTACTGATAAAGAATTAATATTAAATCTGATTCAACTCAAAATCTATGTAATTGCCATAAAGATATTGTTTTCCAAATTAACAAGTATTGGTTATTTTTCTTTTGTTATAAAATCATACCTTTTACGTAAGTTCTTTATTCATTTTTTAAGAGGTATAATTTATAGCAAAGGGAAAAAATAAATACTTGCTAAATTGTAAAACTTTGTGCCAGTTTTATGTTATATGAATCAATATATTTTATTTTATTATATATTTTTGCTTGGTGCAAGGCAAGTATAGCCTTGCTTTGGTTTCCTATATTTTACTTGCTTAATTATTGTAATTTATAGAGAGCAAATCAATACAAAAAAAAGTTGCGTTTTCATTATGCATATTTTCTTTTTAAGGTCATTCATTATATTTCCAAAAGTTATATTGTGAATCTTGACTCATGCGCAATAGTTCAGGGATCGTCCATTAATCACGTGAGGCTCGAAAAGCGGGGAAGGGGGTTCGGATAAAATCATGAACAATCGTCTACACTTGTGAGGTATCACATGTATTTCTTTATTTATTTGTTGAACGCTTTTGCTTATCCACTTGTTAGTGTTGAAGAAAATCTCGCTAATCCGTGGTTCGAGGACAAACTCTATTAAATATATTCATGTACCAGTAAAATTATGTTTGTCACATGATAACACCTTTCCTTTATTATTTTTATGGCGGTAAGTGTTATGCCTTAATGTCTGTCTGGACATTTTTATCGCGGTGCTTAATTTTCCAGAATTAAATTAGATTATTTCAAATAATAATAATTTACATCACTTCAAAAACTCATACCCGATATTTCGTCCTAATTTAACATTCGGACTTACTCATGAATTTAAATACAAATGAAAAGAAGAAAAATGATTCTAAATTTAACAAAATAAAATATTCAACAACTGAAAAACATCAAAATGTGTAAACAAACTCAAGCCTTTGTTAAAAAACAAATAAAGTTAAGTAATAATAATAACATCAAACCTTTGTTAAAAATAAAATAATGTTAAATAATAATAACAATAAATATGTACAATAAATTGAAATCGGAAAGATAATATCATTGATCGTAAACCTTTTATAAATCTTTTACTTCTATTACTATAATTCCTCATTTTAATTTTACTATAATTTCTTTATATCAATTTCACAATTTTTTTACTTTAATTTCTTTCATTATAATTTTTTTACTATAATTTCACAATTTCTTTTATTCTTTTATTTTCCATTAATGATTTTCTAAAAATCCCTAACGATATCCCACTTACCTTTAGTGATTTATGTCTATTAAAACAATAACAACTATTTATCAGGCAGGATTCTAATATAAATCTTTTACTTTCGTCTTGAATATCAAATGCTATGTTCACAATGGAGTCCGGATTGTGTCCATATGTGAGGCAGTGGTTTGCCCACTCTGAAATATTTTTGTTGTTTCCCTTATACGCTCGTATGTGTTCTTCTAATCGTTCCGTCATTGCCCTGCCCGTGCTCCCTATGTATATACCCTGACAATCTCTGCATTGCAAAACATAAACCGCCCCCATCCTATGTAAAGGTTTTTCATATCTTCCACATTTCTTAAACAAACTGTTACTTTTGAAATACATTATGTTTACTTCATTCTCTTTGCAAACTTATTTAACACAGCTATTAACATTGGTCCCTATAGGTAATTTTATACATTTTCTATACTTTATAATGTCTTTGTTCTTCTGGAAATTCCTCTTCCTGAAAAAATCTTTAAATGTCTTTAGAATAAATTCCTGAGGATACTCATTCATAATCAATCTGTTTTTAAGATTTTGAATCTTCCTGTGCCAAAGTTTTTTGTCCTCTGTGTAACACGTTATCCTTCTTAGGTTATTCATAATTATTGTCCTTTTTGTTGATGTCTGATGGTTTGATTCAAAATTCAAGATATAGTTGCTTTGATAATCTTTCCTAAAACGTTCATATGTTAGACCTGATGTAGTATTCTTGATACAGATGTCTAGAAAAGCAATTTTATTCTCTACTTCTTCTTCCATTTTAAATTTTATATCTTTGTGAATGTTGTTTATGAAATTTAAAAATCTCTTGAATTGTCTATTGGTTCCTCTCCAAATTACAAGAATGTCATCAACGTACCTTTTATATACATATTCAACTTCTTTCCATTTTGTAATACAATTTGATTCTAATCAATTCACATACAAATTGCAAATAGTTCCCATTTAGTTCCCATAGTTTGTTTACACAGTTTGATGTTTTTCAGATGTTGAATATTTTATTTTGTTAAATTTAGAATCATTTTTCTTCTTTTCATTTGTATTTAAATCCATGAGTAAGTCCGAATGTTAAATTAGGACGAAATATCGGGTATGAGTTTTTGAAGTGAAGTAAAGTATTATTATTTGAAATTATGATACAGGAGTATTTGAATAAATTAGATTATACCTGTATTTAAAGATAATATTCTGAAAAATATTAAGATAGTTTGTACCAAAAAAATACACGTGATTTTAGGTAGGGGTGGGTGGTAGTCTAAAAACTCACCACGTATCACCAAGGGGAAGGGGGGTTAAAAAGTTCCTAAAATACATCACGTGATTAATGGACGACCCCTAAGAAATATTTTATAATTGAAATGTGAGAATTAATTTCATAGCATTCTTTGTCTTTCAGAAAATTCAACTACAAATGTTGAATAAAGTTTTATTGATGATTTCTTTCATTGTCTGCTTTTTAATACCAACAAATTGAATGTTCATTTTTCTTTGAATTTATTTCAAATGAAATCTTTGAATAATACATTTAAGTTACATTACTACATCATTTTGTTAGTGGTATAATGCCATGTTGTGGGATTTCAAAGCATTCATAATTATCTTCAAAAGTTCATCCAAAATGTGTATTTAAAGAGAAAAAAAGATGTGAAAAGTTAAGCAAAAACTAAACAGTACATTCTAGTATCCAATAATTAGCCGACACACCTGCGTACTTAGAAAGAAATATTTTAATAGACGACTATAGTTTCGTGTAAAATACATTGATTACACATTCTCAAGTGAAGAGATAAAACAAAAACAAAGAATATATAGGCAAGAAAATAACAATCATGCACAGCGAAATGGAAAATTCCCAGAGTACAATTGACCAAGATAACAACTCCATCTATTGGGAATTATGCTCAACAAAAATGTAAACAAATACATGTGTTTGAAAAAAAAAAAAAAAAAAAAAAAATTTTTCTCCAAAACGATACTTAAGAATTCACAGTATTTATAACCCTAAAATAAGTTAAAATAATATAAGAGAACCCAATCAAATGAATTTTACATGTCTATACATAAGTAAAAAAAAAAAAAATTTGAAAAGTAAAATAGAAAGTAAAAAATTTTAAAATTTAAAAAATTAAAATTACAAAACGACAAAATGTAATAAAATTAACAATCGTTTTATCCTAGCAAAGAATACAAAATAAATGTATCTGAAAATAATTAATAGTGAACAAATAATCATTATTTGAATATTTCGATCAATGACATGAAATGAAAGGAATCTTTTTATTTAAAAAAAAAACAAAAAAACAAAAAAAAAAACACACATTTCTCATTCCTCTGATTAACAAATGGAATAGTCCCAGTAATCGTGCTAAATAGTGTATACAAAAACCAGTTAAATACTATGTTAAACGTTATATAACAAAATTTTTCTAAAAATTATTAAATTTATTGTTGTCATAATAGCAGTAATCAAGAAAACTTAACTGTGAATTAACCTTGTGCATTACATTAATTACAGTACATTAATTGTAACCTGGAACATTTTTCGATCATTAAAATTATGTTGTTGTAGCAGTAATCAAATGAAATTAATTGTGAATTACCAATATGCATACTTACAAAATACAAAATGGAAATTAATAATCCTTTTTATCCAAGGATAAAGACTACAAAATATGTATATGTAGTACAACGGATCGTTTATGTATTAATAATTGAATATTTCAAACAATAATATGAAATGAAAGGAAACTTTGATTTTTACCCTATAAATTGCAATAATTACAATACATTAATTACAACACTGGAAATTATAATTCATTAAAATTAAGTTGTAGCAGTAATCAAATGAAATTAATTGTGAATTACCAATATGCATTCTTAAAATTTAAATTCTAATCATTAAAAATAAAATTATTAATTTATTGTTGTTGTAGCAGAGATCGAATAAACTTAACTGTAAATTACCAATATGATTCCTTTCATTTCATGTCATTGATCGAAATATTCAAATAATGATTATTTGTTCACTATTAATTATTTTCAGATACATTTATTTTGTAGTCTTTGCTAGGATAAAACGATTGTTAATTTCATTACATTTTGTCGTTTTGTAATTTTAATTTTTTAAATTTTCAAATTTTTTACTTTCTATTTTACTTTTCAAATTTTTTTTTTTACTTATGTATAGACATGTAAAATTCATTTGATTGGGTTCTCTTATATTATTTTAACTTATTTTAGGGTTATAAATACTGTGAATTCTTAAGTATCGTTTTGGAGAAAAATTTTTTTTTTTTTTTTTTTTTTTTCAAACACATGTATTTGTTTACATTTTTGTTGAGCATAATTCCCAATAGATGGAGTTGTTATCTTGGTCAATTGTACTCTGGGAATTTTCCATTTCGCTGTGCATGATGGTTATTTTCTTGCCTATATATTCTTTGTTTTTGTTTTATCTCTTCACGTGAGAATGTGTAATCAATGTATTTTACACGAAACTATAGTCGTCTATTAAAATATTTCTTTCTAAGTACGCAGGTGTGTGGGCTAATTATTGGATACTAGAATATGTTCAACACACGTAAATTTGCAATTCTAAACAGTACATTGTCTTTTCAGTAGCAAAATAAGCTTTTGGCTGTGTAGAATTATACTTTCAATCTTCCATAAAAGTGTATGCCTGGATATTTTAAAGCACAATACCTTTATTTTATATAGTTACAATACTGAAGTCAATATTCCTTATAATTTAAGTAATGTTTTTCATATTTTTTTTTTTTACGACTTAAGACTTGAAATTGTAAAAAGTTTAAACAGTTCCATGTGATAAGGTTATCAATTCTTCCAAAATTGAAAATAAAATGGTAATCAACAAATGTGAATTAGTACTCCCATCAAAATAAACAAGAATTTAAAGAGAATTTTATGACCCAAATGCTCAAATAAATAAAGAAAAGAAAAGATTGATTTTAGTTATTTTTAGTTTATATCTTCATTTAGTTATTACAATAAGAATTCAATAGCGTGTGTATATATATATATATATATATATATATATATATATATATATATATATATGAAGTTTGCAACACCCAATATCAAATTTGAAAACACAAAAAAAGTACTTTTATTGGTCACAATTTGAAACTTTTAGGTTTTTTAACTTAACTGGCAATTGAGAATAAGTATTTTAGAGAGGAAAAGTAAGATGAATAATTTTATTTTTATTTGTTTGAAACTTATTTGTTTTATACATTTTAATACGCCTTGCAAACTTTTAATGGGTTTCCTGTTATTTAGTTTTTTTAATTTCTTTAAATTTAACTTATAATTTTAAAGATTTAAAATTCAGTGTAGTTTGTGATCGTAGGATATTTTTTTTAAATGTTTTCTGTGAAAACCAATAAAGTGTTTGCATATGTATATAACTTGAGTAGCTTCAGAAATTACTACAAAAGTATTTTAGAGTTTTAGGAGGCTTCTGTAACTAAAATAAAAAGGCATATTCCAAAGTATTTTCATTGAATTTATGTTTGAAATTTTTGTTTAATTTTATTTTGGGAGGCACTGGAGTCTGTTCTAAAGACGGATGCACTTTTTCTATTTGGGAGACGAGATGTGATAGTATTTTTGTTTTATTGGAGTAAATAATATTATCCATTGTTTAAAGATATAGACCTCAGTTGTTAATCAGATAGGGATAAGCCTACGAATAGAAGCTGATATTTTCAAATGGAAACTATGCCTCTTTCTGAAATTGGGAACAATTCTGTCTTTCTTTTTATATTGCACTTAGAGAATTTATGGATAACTGCCAATTTGCAGTTCCGTACTGCCATAAAAATCAAGCTCAACAAAATTCAAAGGTAGTAATAGATACGTATCATAATTCATATTATAACTTACAAATGAACTAATAAGTTCGAAATGGTATTACAACAGAGTGCAATGTTTCTGCTCTAGCAGACATAAATCTATGCAAAGACTCAGGAAGACTTAATTGTCTCCCCTTATTTATGTGAACAAAGGAGCACTAACTCGTCTACTTCGTTCACACGAACAACCAAAGGCGTTTGAACAAAATGTGTCCATCTTTGCTATTCTCTATTGTCATGGGGTGAAAGATGGTATCAGTCTTTAATCTTATATTCATGTGAAATAATTGGTTATCTATCTCTTGGAACTCCATTTGCTTTTCTACGATCTAAATAGATCTTACAAATCTGAGTACTCGTTGAGATGGCTGATACTGATTCCTATCATTTGCAACTGTTAAATACTTGCAAATGAATGTAAAAGTTGCAAATGGTTTGGTAAACTGTTAAAGATCATCAGTGTTTACAGTAAAGCAGAAATATACTCAGGAAGCCTAATTGATTGGTCTTAATATAGATTACATTGAATTATAAGCAGAAATGAAATAGATTAAGTTATTGATTGTTTTTCCCTTTCAAATAACATGTAAGTCATCAAAATTTCTGCCAAATATGCAATTTTACTTTTTATATAAAGATACAGGTACTGTGGGTGGCATTCCCAATGTCATATTAGCTGCCTGGTGCTTCCCCGCAAGGCATAAACCTCTCCGCTCTTAGACTGGTTTAAAGAAAGCATTATTTCACAATGTGACATTGGGAATGCCACCCACAGTACCTCTGCAAACTATATGTACACAAATCTATTCAGAGTACACCACACACTTGTTTAAGAAAGGACAGTGTATCATTGCTTGATAAATTTAATGTTTTGAAATAAGATTCCATAGTTTTAAAGTGAACAGTATTTGCAATTAAATGATAATACTTTTGAAATGAAAATGCTCTTTGTGTAGTTTTGTTGTAATTTTTATGTATCATTTTCACTCTGCCTATAAAATTGATATGAAATTTGCAAGTTATTAATCAAGCATAGCTTACCTTCATTGCATTTAATTTGAAACATTGTCTCAGAATTTCATATACAGATTTATTTCAGTTTTTGGTTTTTCTTATTTCTAATTTCAAGAGGGCAAGAAAATAATAACAGACACAATTTTAAAAATAATTTATTTCCTCACCCTTGTTTTGTAATTGATATTATAAAAGCACAAATCCTCAGTGGAAAAATTGTTGTTCTTTTATAAACATACAATAACAGTCATCTGGGGGCACGGCAGTGCCCCCGCCAAGACGAGCCGAAGACAGGAAGGGCACTACGTACCTTTTGTGGAAGCGTTTCGTCGTATTTTTAAACCCTCATAGCTTCGGCCTGGATAATACTAGAGAGCTCAAATTTTCTTGATAAGATGCAATTAGGAGAATAATGAAATACGCTAAGTTTCATTTATTTAGCTTTTCTACTTTGGATTTTATTAATACCTAAAATACGTAGATTCCGTCACTGACTCACTCACTCGCTCACTGACTGACTGACTCATGATCATCGAAACCTCTAGGGTACTTCCTGAAGTCCTAGACAGCTGAAATTTGGTATGCAGGCTAGGATTAGCACAGAAACATTAAAAAAATTAAGAAATCCGTAACTTTCACCCTTTAACCCCTCATAAAAGGGGAGTCTGGTTATGTATTATAGAACCCTTATAGCTTCGGCCTGGATATTACTAGAGCTCAAATTTTCAGGATAAGATGCAGTTACCATACTAAAAAAATACGCTAAGTTTCATTTATCTAGTGTTTATACTTTCGATTTTATTAAGATCTGAAATACGTCGTACCCTCAATGCTTCGGCCTAAATAATACTAGAGAGTACAAATTTTCAGAATAAGATGCAGTTAGTAGACTAATGAAATACGCTACGCTTCATTTATCTAGCTTTTATACTTTGGATTTTATTAATATCTAAAATACGTCGATTTCGTCCATGATTCACTGACTGACTGGCTTATGATCATCAAAACCTCTAGGGTATTTCCTGAAGTCCTAGAAAGCTGACATTTGGTATGCAGGCTAGGTTTAGCACACAAACAACAACAAAATTAAGAAATCTGTAACTTTCACCCTCCAACCCCTTATAACGGGGGATCCGGCTTTTTATTAATTAACAATTTCTGATAGGTATATCCATCCAAAACGTTTCATGTAAAATAAGTTGCCAAGGCTCACAAGCTCATAACGTTTTCGTGTTAAAAAGTTACCAGATCTCATCTTACAAAAAGAAATGAAATTCCACCCAAAACATTTCATGTAAAATAAGTTGCCAAGACTCACATGTTCATAACGCTTTCACTGTTAAAAAGATATGAGATCTCATGTAGAGCCAAGCCCCTCACTCTACAAGGCCTAACTCTACAAGCCCCAACTCTACAGGCCCCAACTCTAAAAACCCTCTATCTTGGTCAAAAAGTATGATTTGGCCGCTTCATGGAACTATTTCATCCCACCCAAAACATTTATTGTAAAATATGTTGCCAATATGCTCATAACGCTTTCACTGTTAAAAAGTTATCAGATCTCATGTAGAGCCAAGTCCCTCACTCAACAAGGCCTAACTCTAAAAACCCTACTATCTTGGTCATATCCTTTACATAACTCCATGGGATTGTCTGTGTGACAGCTTGAAACGGCCAAACCATACTTTTTGACCAAGATAGAGGGTTTTTAGAGTTGGGGCTTGTAGAGTCGGGGCCTGTAGAGTTAGGGCTTGTAGAGTTAGGGGCTTGGCTCTACATGAGATCTCATATCTTTTTAACAGTGAAAGCGTTATGAACATGTAAGTCTTGGCAGCTTATTTTACATGAAATGTTTTGGGTGGGATAGTTATTTCTTGGAAGGTGAAAGCTTGTGAAGCACCACGAGGGGTATTGGTCTAATCTCCACTATTGAGCAGATTGGGAGATACATTTGAAACCTACTGTCAGGTAGTTTTAAAATCTAACAGTAGATTTACAGGGAGTTTTCCAGGCCTTACTGAAGGCCTGAAATTGGAAATAAATTTGAAATGGTAATTTTTTAGCTATCATTTTAGTTTTTATATTGCAACACATATTAATGATATTGTTGATAAATCCTAACAGGACTTGGAATATATATTAAAGATGAAAAAAAAATTCCACTACATTCAGAAAATACAGAAATATAATATGAGTCAATAATACTTGAAATAGATAATGAAAAATATTAAATACGAAATCAAATTACTTAAAATAAACAAAATATTCCATATGAAAAAAATGGACTTGTGAAAGAAATGCCGCCAACATGGCTGCCTAATTGTCATGTGACGAGTAGAAGCCAATCGCATAGCTCGTATTGTCGGGAAGTGCTCTGGAAAAGTATGTGAATACTTCAAATAGGTCTCTTCACGATTAGCATAGTGACTACACAAAAATCCGCTCCCTGCCACAAATGGTTACTGGCCGTCCTAGCTTTTACAATGAGGAAACAAAAGTTATGTATAAAATGCTCACATGGAATAGAATTTAGGTGACGTCGAATAAAGTTTATTAAAACCAAAAAAAATTAACGTAATTATCGACTTAAATTTCAAATGCTTTTCAGTAGCGTAATATTTATGTGCGTGAAATTGTTTTAAGTTAAAATCACAGTAAAAGTAAAGTTAAAAATAATTTTTAACCTAAGAAATTTTATGAAATATCTTAAATTTTATTATTTGGACTGGCCTATTCAGGAAGCACTTTCTTAGATCTTTATGCCTAGTAAGGGTCTGAAAATAAGATTTCTTTATGTTCAGTGTTGGCGTAATGGTTCAAAACTCGTCCCTTAAAAAATGGAACTGGATTCAACTGAAAAATCTCACCCCAAAAAATTCTAAGTGCGCATGGGCTACTTCTAGCAATTAGCTAAATTGTATCTCCCCCTTACAAACCCTTCTTGATCCTACTAGACTGAACACGACCTATTTCAGTTTGCTTATATATCTTTTCCCAAAACAGAACTTGAAATTTTACACCACCAATTCCTTATAGGGTTAAAGGTAGGGCCCAATTTATTTTTAAACCCCTATTGCGGGTTTTCTATAAATGAGTTTTGCAACCACTGTCTCCCTCCTTTAAGTATGTGAAATATTGCAGAAACTTTTCACTGCTTAAAAAGTGGATATGATTTTCTTTTTTTAATAAAATAGCATGATTTGGAAATGAAATTTACAAACATTTTACAACCACAATAACAGCAATTAACAAGGAGTCAATTAACTGCCTAAATGTCCTTCAAATTTCAGCTCCCCTAGGATAAAGAGCGTTGCAGTAATCGTTATCAGACCTATATGTTTGAGCAAAACAATGAAAGTGCAATTTGGTTCAACGATAAAAAAAAAAAAAAATACCCACTTAAACACTATTTGAGAATAATTGTTCCAGACAATTCTTTTTTTTTTTAATCGACATTTATTTTAAGTGGTAAACAAATACAAGTTCAACAGAAAAGCAGTAACAAATTGTTGTGTAAATATAATTTAATTTAAGCAATTATCACAAGGAACAATTACGTCGAAGGAATCCAGATGCTACAACAATCGCAAGCCAAAAGCTCACGGCAAAGAGTCTTGACTTCAGACCAATTGTTCAAAGCAACAATTGAAGACTCGCGATCAGAGGAACTGTGTGTCATTGTAAGGAGGCCGCCATGACTGAACAGATGCAGTTCTGATTTTACCATGAATAGATGCATTTCGGAAGGCCGTTGGTTCTCTTAAGGCTCAGGAATCAACGATGGAATCTTTGGCAATTTTATTCGATCAAAGGAAAAGGATTTGTGTATCGAATTATTGCAAGGAATTTATCGAGAGTTGAAATAGGATTTTCAACCTTCATATGCCAAAGGAACTAATCTCAATTTGTGATATTTTTCAGGAGTTGTTTTATTGTCGCTAGGCAACGCAACATACGACGAGATTAGGCTTATGGAAGGATGTTCTAATTACGACAAAACTTCAAAGATGAAAATAATGTAAGTCAATTTATTTTCATTTTAATTCAGCAGAATGATATTTTTTCGGAAGAATCGAAATGCCTATTCCTGATTGTATTTAACGGCGTTTAAAGATTAATCAAGAATTTAAGAAAGATAAAGTAAAGTCCAAGCTTTAAAGTAATTTATTAAAAGATTAATCAAGCAAGTAAAGCTAAAGATTAAGGATTCATAGAAAGTTCTTAATTAGCAAAGCGCAAGGATTTATCAAGATGATAAACCTTTTATAAGTAGAAGATTTAATCAAGATATTACGGACTAAGTTTAATGATAAAGAATGTTCATTAATAAAAGGTGAAATCTTATTAATGTAAAGTATAGATAGGTAAAAGGATCAAGTGAATTCTTTTCCGAGGACTCTGTTAAAGTTAAAGAATTTAATTTAGAACTTAAAGGAAAAATTCACAATCTTATGAAGACGTCTAAAGAAAGTATTAAAAGTTTAAAGTAAAGTTTTTGCATTTTAGAAGAAAGGTCAAGTGTAAACGAACTTTTAATAAAGCGGATATTAATACAAAGAACTGTTAGTTAATATTCAGGCTGATACCATACAAGTGTTAATGGAAAAATAAGAATAACAGAAGAAGAATTTATATGTATATAAAGGAACTGATTCTTCGTTTTGTATATAAATTATTATTGATTTAACGTTGAGTGTAAAAGTATTTATTTACTCTGCTAAAGTAGTTAAGCATTACAGTTATTCAAGCAGGGTTATTTTAGGGCTCAGAAGAACAACCAAGAAGGTTACAACTTTATGGTGTGTAGCAGTTTACAGTAAACAGGTAAAGTTTATTCGCCCTGATTAAGGACCAAAGTAAAGTTCCAGAATACATCGAAGGTATTAGGGTTACGAACCCTGTCGCAAACGGTTAATAATTTAGTTAATACTCCGTATCGAAAAAAATTTACTCTCTACCACACAAATAATGCAACAAATTCAAAAAATGGTTAACAATTAGTAAAAAGTGGAAATTAATAGTTTATAACATTGAAACAATGTAGCATCAAAGGTATAAATATAACAGAATGTTATTAAAGCAGTTATGTGGATTAGTGTTATTATTATCATTAAGAATAACAATATGAAATTCAACAAAGAAAAATATTCAATAGAGCTAATTGCTGATGAATTCCTCATTATTCTAATTATTTATGTAATATTAAGAAAACACTTTATGAACAAGCTGTTATCATTTACTTAAAACATTTTAATTAATGAACAGCAATTTTAAAAAAGGTTAAAGAATTTTAAAAGTTAAAATAGTTTTTAGTATTACTATTTTTATTATTTATATAATCTAAAAGCTTCAACTGAATCACCGTTTTTCTACGGTGAAAGCACTCGATAAATTAAAAAGGGATAAGAAAATTTTGGTTTTTCCATAATTAATATAAACTGCTTTCAAAGAATCCTAAGGGTTTGTAGTTTAATGAAAGATCAAACTTCGAATTCAGTGTACATAAGCTATTACAGATTAAAACAGAAATTAACAAGATTACACTTTTAACGGTGTAATAATTAAAGATAACTAGCTGTACCCGGCATGCGTTGCAATGCCACTCAAAGAAAGAAAGGGCTCGTGAGAAGGGGCCGTAAATATAAGGTCCCAGTGTCGATCGGGGGTGGGACAATTAGGCCCTTGTGTCGCCATCCCCACCCCAGTGTGGTGGACCTGTCCCCCACAGGAGAGCGAATTTTTCTCTTTTTCCAATTGACTTAGGGGCCCTAAATATAAGGTACCGGTGTCGATCGCGGGTGGGACACTTAGGTCCTTGTGTCGCCATCCCTCCACCCAAGTGTGGTGCCCCTGCCCCCATAGGAGAGTGAAGTTTTCCCTTTTTGCAATGGACTTGGGGGGGGGGCCGAGAAAGGGCCGTAAATATAAGGTCCCGGTGTTGTCGGGGGTGGGACACTGAGGTCCTTGTGTCGCCATCCCTCCACCCAAGTGTGGTGCCCCTGCCCCCATAGGAGAGTGAAGTTTTCCCTTTTTGCAATAGACTTGGGGGGGGGGGGGCCGAGAAAGGGCCCTAAATATAAGGTCCCGGTGTTCTCGGGGGTGGGACACTGAGGCCCTTGTGTCGCATCCCCCCCACCCAAGTGTGGTGTCCCTGCCCTCATAGGAGAGTGAAGTTTTCCCTTTTTGCAATAGACTTGGGGGGGGGGCCGAGAAAGGGCCCTAAATATAAGGTCCCGGTGTTGGTCCGGGGTGGGACACTGAGGCCCTTGTGTCGCATCCCCCCACCCAAATGTTGTGTCCCTGCCTCCCATAGGAAAGCGAATTTTTAATTATTTGCAATTGACTTGGGGGGCCCGAGAAGGGGCCCTAAATATAAGGTCCCGGTGTCGGTCGGGGGTGGGACACTTCAGCCTTTGTATTGGCTTCCTCCCACCCAAGTGTGGTGTCCCTGCCCCTTATAGGAGAGCGAATTTTCACCACCAGGTGGATATTGGGTTTTTCAGGGCTTTTACCCCTTTTCAACCCCTTTGGGGGGGGGGGTCGGGTTCTAAGGTAGCCTATCTTTTCCGCAGTGTCCTAAAGAGTAATTCTGCAAAGTTTGGTCCAGATAGGTCAAAGGGCGTAGGAGTGTATAGAGGACAAAGAGACAAAGAAAGAAAGAAAGAAAGAAAGAAAGAAAGAAAGATACATTCATTTTTATATATATAGATAGATTAAAACTAGGAATGTAGTTATTTTTTTTTTATATTTTTCCTTCGAAATTAATGTTTTAAGAAACAAACAATTTCATAACCAAGTTAAACAAGTAAGGAAAGTTTATAATTCAAAATATAGAAAATATAATATGCATTTTATTTTCATACCTCAGAGTAATGCAGTAGTTATTTTACAAGGATTAATTTTATATTAAATATAAAATAATCTTAAATTTTAATACAACATTGATCTGTAAAGAACCTAGACAAGAGATCTCATGAAATTTTGACGTAGAATTCTTAACTTCTAACACTTAAATCATAATTACTATTTGGAAAAAACAACAAACTTCGAAACTGAACGGTTACATATATCGTATGATATAATAGCTTTGCTAATACAGCGACGACCATTTGCCATTGCGCATCAAAAAATAGTGCTTAATTAAACATTTCATTTAAAATCCTATCATGTAGATAGTTTCGGAGATAAAAATCAATATATTAAATTTTATTTTTTGCTTACATAACGTCAAGAAACATTTACTGAGACAATTCTTGATATACTCGGTTCTGTTAAGCAGACAATTGCACAATTTTCAATGCGAATCTTATTTCAGAGTTGGCCTAGTTCGATGCACTTTAAATAACGGTCTATTCTATTCCAATATGTCGTGGAAGAGTTCCACATTAAATCGAAGCTAAGTCAACTAACTGCAGAGACTATATATATAGTCTGCCTGGCGATTTACAAATTCTACTTAAAAAGGAAAAAACAATAAATAGCATTCCGGGGATGTTATTTTCTTAAACAATTTCATTTTCTGAATCGTTAAGCCTGTTTAGGATTCTAATTTAAAACAATTACAAAGATTTTGACTGCATACTAAAATAAGGTTGGAAATCAATAACAAAATTTATCTTATTTTTCTAAATATTTAATATTTACAAACTACTTTGCAGAGTAACCTGAAGCCGATAGAACTTTAGTACCAGTATTATCAAATCACTCAATAATTATAAAACAAAAAACAAACTAACCTTATTAAACATCCTTAAACAAATATAATCCCTCATGAACATTTTAACTTTATGGTATTTGATGAAAAAATGGCATCAAATTAAAATGTTCATGAAGTATCATTTGCTTGAGAAAGTTTAATAAGGTTAATAGTTCATACTGAACTCTTTTGTGGTGGCTCCCACTCAGTCTTCTAGACCTTTCTTCGGGCTAGACAGGCCATTTCGGCTGGAGTCACCGTGGCGCGGACTTCTCCACTTTCGCATTCTCAAATTTCTGCTTCAGCTTCTCGTGCTCTCGCTTCAGGTCACGGAAGTCGTATTTCAGGTACAGATAGTCCCTATCCCACCGAGTGCAATCGTCATCCAGTTTCTTGTTCTCTTGTAGAAGCGTGTTGATCTGTATGGTCAGATTCTTGTTCACCTCCTTCAGTTCCGACACCTTTTGCATCTTCTTCTGGCAGGCTTTCTTCAGAGCCACACAGCACGTCTTGTAATGCGCCGTCTTCTCCTTCAACTCACCGTTGCGCTTCTGCATCTCCTTGTAATCCACTTCGAGCTCCTCCAGCGTCCTACGCAACACCGTCACGTCACTGTCTTCCGACTGGTTCATAACCGTGCACTCGTAAGTCTGCGAAGCGGTGGAAGGCAAAACCTCCGTAGACTCCGTAGAACTTCTACTCAATGACCTTGATGATCTGGCTTCCTCCGTGGCTTTTATCTTCCGTGCCTCGCAGCGTTGAATGATTTCCATCAAGCTCTGATTCTCGTTTATCTCCACGTTGATTCCAATTTTCGTGGTGCTATTACAGGCATTTTCTGGCATAAAGCTCAATGAATTTTTACAGTACTTAAATTTCAGATCTGAAATGTGGAGCCGTAAAGCTTTTATCATCTTCCAGGATTCATTATTGTCCGGACCATCTTTCACCAATTGCTGCTGATGCTCTTTCAGGTGTTGGTTTTCTTTCTCCACGCTCGCAATCTTAAGTCCCATCTCATTCATTTCATTTTGCAAGTTGGAATATCTCTCATTTAAATCTTCCTCCTTTTCTTGCGTTGCCTTGTTCTATTGTAATGCTTCCAGCTGCGATTACAGAGCCTGGTTTTCTTTTTTGTTTTTCTCATATTCCTCAGCTAATTCGTCTCATTGCTTGCGCAATCTGGTCACGTATCCTCTAAGACTTTTATTTTCCAGCCACAGCACCCCTTCGTCTCTGCTGGGAACTCTGCCCAACTTCACTTTTTCTTTAACAGCAGCATCTGCTTTCTTCTCATCTTTCGTTATCTTCTGTTCTAACTGCTGGATTCTCTGTCTCGCTAGCTCCAGGATGGTGGAGAGTCGGCTGTTTTCTGTCTGCGGAGACTCCATCTCCTTGTTTGCCTGTTTTTTGTTTTTCCTCCGTTTTCCGCTTCTGCTTCTGCTTGGCTAGAAATGTAACGTAGGTCCGTAGCATTTCCGTTTGTTTGTGCATATGGACAATGTCTGCCGTCAATTTGTCGGACTTCTTCTGTAGAAAATCATTTTCCAAACGCATCTCCACTGCCACATGTTCGGCATCGGTTTTTAACTCCTTCTTTAACGTTTTATGGTTCTCTCTTTCCATATTTGAGATAGGGGGATTCGAACTGAGTAGCTTGTCCGTTTCTGCCTCAATCTCTTAACTGGTTAGGCGCCAGCAGAAGGTTATCTGTTTCTTCTGTTTGGGAAACGTTACACAACTCAATGAGGTCACTCACTTCCTTCTCGATAGTCTCTCTCGTGTCTAGCAACTCATTTGCAACAAAAAACTGCGAATTCTGTGTTTATTGCCAAATACGATTAGTTTCCAAAATATCTTCATTTATTGAGAAGCTTTACCTAAATGCTGCATTTTTATAGAATCTCACAAAAATCAGAGAATTTCTAAAAGAAACTGCGGATTCTGTGTTTATCGTCTAATACTATTAGTTTCCATTCTATCTTCATTTATTGAGAAGCTTTACCTTATGCTGCATTTTTATAGAATCTCACAAAAATCAGACAATTTCTAAAAGAAACTGCGAATTCTGTGTTTATTGTCTAATACTATTTGTTTCCATAACTGCGAATTCTGTGTTTATTGTCAAATACGATTATTTCCATTCTATCTTCATTTTTTGAGAAGCTTTACCTTAATGGT
>JAFIDM010039671.1:0-27489 GCA_023159025.1 Thereuonema tuberculata | reverse complement strand
AAGTATTTTGAAATTACTGTTTAATCATTTTGGTTTGAGAATTACGTACAATGTATGTGAATTATGAACCTATTCTGTTAGGAAATAAAAGTAGAACTTGGGTTGGGTAACTCAAAACTGAAAATACTACATGGTTTTTGATTCTATGCAAAAAGATTTCCTTGTAATTGAAGTTAATGGCTGTGACAACTTAGATGCGGACGATATTTGGGATAAAACCTCCACCTCCTGACGCCATACATCAATCACTGCTTTCTAACCGAATACAAGTCATTTTCAAATACACGTACAGTATTATTTGTGGAAATTAAAGATAAGGGGTGCGGAGTGGTCTACGTAAAGACGATATCTTTTTTGGAGACTTTGGAGAAATGCATTTTTTATTTTTCCAATTACTTTATTGTATTGTCAGTTCCTTCCGAGCAAACTTAAATAAAATTATCAGAAATGATGAAAGTTGATGCTCACTGAAATAAACAACAGTTCTTTGTTCTATTATGACAAAATACCAGGAGTTTGGGGACACTGACTTGTTAGTGGAATAAGAAAAACAAATCAATAATATCCAAGATACACGAAAGTTAAACAATAGTTACGCTGTGTCAATGACACGAACGTTTATTTTCCTAACAATATTTCAATTTAATACAATCTTCAATTTATTTTTAATGACTACAGAACAAGTAAAGTCTACAGTAAAGTAAATGAAAACAAGAAGTCAATAAAAGAAAGAAAAACACAAGGTAATTACACGGCTCACGCCCAGAGTAGAAACTCCCAGAATGCAACGCAGATTACAGATTGCCTTCTTCTATCAATATTTGAATGTTAGCGAACGGCCAGGAAAGGAAACTCTATAATCTGCGTTGCATTCTGGGAGTTTCATCTCAAGACGTGAGCACTGTCATGCTTTTAAACAGTGTCAAAAGCAAAGCGGCCCCCATAATAACCATAATTGTATAAACAAAATAATTAAAAGCAAGCGCATTATAATTGCAAGACCGTTCCTTTATGTTTTACAGGCAAGCTGTAACCTAGGGGCCGCTAACACAATGCTTACTGCATCATTTGGATATGTTAAAGAATTTATGAAACAATACGTGCATAAATATTAACAATGACGTCCTGTTGGCAATTGTTAGTATTGTTATGTATGAAGCATCAGTATTATTACTGTGTTAATTGTTATCATTATTACTACTAACGTTAATCTGGGGGGTCAGGGTGTGGTCCTACAGGTGTGATTTTGTTACGTGATCACCCACTTTTTGATGCTGAACACAATGGTGAAGGTTTCATTCTAATATCTCTAACGTTTGGCCGCTACAGAGTGTGACATATAGTGTGACAGACAGACAACACAAAAGCAATAGCGGTTCCCTATGTTAACTGTAATATGGGACCGTTAATTACGAAAATAAATAATATAACCCAAATACACAGTTATTAAAAAATGTCAAAGCAACATTTTGCTGTTGAAAAGAACAATACAAAAAATTTGATGAAAAATGTTGTAGATGGTAAAAGGGAACAAAAAAAAAAACCACATCCTACCTCCCATGTAGCATTGCTTACTTGACAGTCCGTTCTACTAACCATGGAAAATAATCCTCAATAAGCAAGTCTGAAGATATCGTTGTGTAAAAACATCCGAGGAAATAAAAAACTGTAAGAAAAAAAAAACCGATGTTGTGGCAACTTGGAGAAAATGATTGCAAGAAAAGATCAAAAGGTTCATCAATAAAAAGAAAAAGAAACGCCTAATGTTCTTTAGAAAAATAAATAGATAATAAGAATAAAATAATATGAAACAGAAGTTGTTCGGAGGGTACAGAAAACGGAGTATAAAAAAGTAAAACTGCAATAATCAATTGAGGAAAGAAGCATTGCTTAGCTTGATTAAAGTTAGTTAGTTACAGCAAGCTTTGTATTATTTCTAAGGAAAGGATTAACTGCAGTTTTTTGTTTAGGTGACAAATTTTGCAACAACATGATGATAGCAAATGAAACTATAATTACTAAATAAACGGTTTTACGTGTGCTGATCATAATTTCAATCAAGGAAATTATGTTTAGCTAAGCAGTTGTGAAGGCTTTATCCTTGATTGAAGGGATTTCGTATTTACAGTTATTTCCTGAAAGGTCTGTTTTTGTGTATATATTGTTGTACAGTAATATTGAAGCCGGTATCTTTCAAGATAAGAGTACTTTTTTCAGAAATTGCTACTATCTTCAGCAGAGAGTTGCGTTAATTATCTAAATATGACAGCACGCTTTAATAAATAAAACAAGACTTTAATTGAATTAGATTCAATACAAAATACACAGTCGTAATAAAATTACCGCTAACATGATCTATCAAATAGTTGTACGATTCAATAATATAAACCTCAATATTAATTTCTTTTGTCAATCAATTCTTACTATAAATTACAATAGGTTCAATCTCTTTCCTGTAATGAATTATATCAATTCCTCATAAACTATAATCAATAATATGCATTAACAAACATTTGTTAAACAAGTACACATTCATCATTTACCAAAATAATATTATTGTAATCATTAAATGATTTCTACCTTATGTGAATTATTCTCTTATGTTATTTATAACAACTTAATCCTTTTATATCACTTGTATGACTAGTATATTAATAATTCTAAATCAGTTTATCATTGCTGGGCTTTTCACCTATGTGAATATTATTTAACTTTCTAATATTCCCTTTATCTATTAAAATAGCTTTTATGTATCTCTCCTTAATTATTTCCACTTAGATAACTGTGTGCTATATAACTCGATATTTAAATCAATAATTACAATCTGCTTTAGTTAGATACGACCTATATCCTATCTCAAATAATAAATAAAGTACTCACTCATTGATGTCTTCTAACCTTTCTGCTCGAAATGATCTGCTATCCACCATAACACAAACGCACTATTTAAATTTCACTACTTTTGAAGCTTTTATTATTAATTGCTTATATCACTTTATGAAATATTAAGCACTATATTTATCACTAAAATCACTTAACACTTTTCTTCCGTTTAAAGATGTCTTCTTAGCATTTAGCTTCAATTCTCTCTTCTTCCTATTTGGTCACTTCGTATGGTTGTCTTCCAAAACGACAGCTTTCTCTTCCTTTACCGTTAACCTGATCTAGGTTTTAATATCCACACATCTTCATTAATTATTAAGTGTTCATCCTCCTTTCCAAATATAATTCGTCTGATTAGTTTCAGGTTTTCTTAATTCTCTCGAACTAATTTGACTTCCGACAATTGTCAATTCTTCCTAATGATTATTGTTCCCTTTCCGTTCCTTGGTTTCGTATCAAATAATAGTTCATCCAAACATATTAAAATCTCCTTACTGAATAATATGTATTCTTCATACCCGCAATTCTTCTTGGAATCGTCTACAGTCAATATGGAAAATTCTCCCTTTGCTCTCAATAATCGAATGGTCCAAGACAATCTTCGGAATCGAAATACTTTTAATTTTTCCTATTAATTACTCGATTCAAAATATCTATAGTTATATTTATCTTCGATTTATTCTAACTCAGAATATATCGTTCCAACTGGAATTAAATAATACAAGTTTCTTAGTTTTTCTCTACTTGGCTTCACCTACTTTCGGAATGTAGTCTTCCAAAGCGAATACTATTACTTCTTCGAATTTAAATTAATAGTTCTTTAAATCTTCTCGATTCGTTCGATTAATTTTACTTTCCGCTTGTATAAGTGTGGCACAAAGTATTTGAAATTATCTTCAAGTAGCAAACTTACTCATAGTTCCATTTCTGTATTATCCTTTCCTTAGCATTTCCCGGGTTATTTCCACTCCTATGGGTAACCATAATGGTCGCACCCGTTATCGACGGATACACCGTTCAACCTTCCTGGTTGAAGTCTACTTTTCATCTTCACGTCTCACACCTGACTGACTTCTCACTTGAGACAACGTGATTGACTCATTAGCATAATCACGTTATTGACTAATATTTATTTCATTAATAAAATAATATCCGATTACTTAAATTTCTTTTCAAGCACATCATAATAAATAAATTAATTTTTTCTTTTTACTCCAACTAATTAAATTTTATTTAAAGTCAAAAATAAAATTGAATATTCATACCAAATATCTTGAGACACGAGCATAATCCGTTCCAGGACGGAGCTCGTAACTCGAGGTGCTCGTATCTCAAATTATTTTTTCCCATAAGAAATAACAGAAAAAAAGTTAATCCGTTCCGACCCTAAAAAAACTCCCTTATTAGTGCTAATAATAATGGAAAAAACATGTTTTTAATTGCTGTAGAGACATACACACACAAAAAGAATTACAGTATACTAGGCGGGTACCGTCGCTTCTCTCCGGAATCCTTGCATACATAGCATAAAAAAAAATATAAAAAACTTTATTTATTTAGCAAATTGTGGCCTTCTACGGATAACTCAGATGTATTGCTGGTTGGCACCACACATCTATACATCAATCAGGCAACTTTAAAACGAAAATATAAATCCTCTCTATTCCCTATCCCGTAGGAATTTCGAAAAATCCGACCTTTTTCCTTGTCTACATCATAAAGAGAACCTATGTGCAACATTTCAGCTTTCTAGGTACAAGGGTGGGCGTTGATGAATCAGTCAGTGAGTGAGTCAGGACTTTTCTTTTTATATATTTTAGACTAGCCGGGTACTATTGTTTCGCTCCGGAATCCTTGCATATACAGCATTAAAAAAAAAAAAACTTTATTTATTTACCAAATTAATATTGAGATTGGAGAATATATGACTTCCCAGCCCGTTGTGTCTTCTCCGGATAACTCGAATGTATTGCGGTTCGCGCCACACACCAAAATTCAAAGCGAAAATATAAATCCTCTTTATTCCCTATCCCGTGAGAATTTCGAAAAATCCGGCCTTATTGCTTGCCTGCATCATAAAGGGAACCTCTGTGCAAAATTTCAGCTTTCTAGGTCCAAGAGTTTGGGCTGGGCATTGATGAGTGAGTGAGTGAGTCAGAACGTTTCTTTTTATATATAGAGAAGATAAGGATTCCTATGATATAAAATATTTGAGTTCTGTCTATTATTTCAAATCATCGTGGATTAAGCTGGCCTTCTCACAGATGATCGTCTCGGTAATGGTATCTCATGACATCTGCTTCTCCTTTATTCTCAAAAACAGAAGCCTCTCCATCTCATCATTTATATCTGAACGTAACTTCGATATAATCGTCACGTCTTTGGAAGGATTTACGTTCTTGATAGCATCCTTACGCTTTAGGATGGTACATATCGTGGATGTATTGCATACATAATCATACATAAGTGCTAGATCACTCACGCGGGCACCACGCTCATATTTATCGACAATTTCATGCTTTATTCCCATGGTCACCATGCATTTCTTCTTCTCGCTACCATTCTTACCACTCACTTTCTTAGGACTCATCACTATTATGAAGAATAATTCACAAAATAGGGATAAAATCACTTAGATAACACAAACACAATACGGAAGACTCGCGGGAGATGCTTACGGAAGTCGACGAACGAGTGAGGCGGCGTGGGCTACTTCGAGTGCTCGGCCACCTAGGGTCGGCGTCTGTAAGCGTGCTCGTATCTCAAATCTTTACTCGTATCTCAAAGAAAAAAATGCTCGAAGGCTTGCTAGTATCTCGGGACGCTCGTGTCTCAAGGTATTACTGTACTTCTTTTGTTTATTATTGATATTAAGTTGTAGGTCAATTTTCCTGTAGTGATTTGTATTAAACCGATTTAAATATGTTTAAATACTTTTTTTTATCAGTTTTCTAACCCCCCCCCCTCCATTGTTGATTACAATGGTTCCACTGTTAGTTGATTGGTTACGTTAGAACCTGATAAGTCCGTATTAATGAATGCCTCTCGTTCTCCTTTAGTCAGATGAAGATGAGAGCCACTGGAACTAGTGGTATTAATATTTTACGCACCGTTAAAATAACATTACATATAGAAAGTTCAGGAAATTTGTTTTACTTATGCACAAGCGTGTTAACATTAAAGTTCTTCTAAATAGAGGGATCTGGAGCGCGTTCTAAGGATCTAAATGGGAATAAATTTGGAAAACAGGAAATTCAAACGATTTATGGAAAGAAAAAAAATAGTGTAAACATGGCTAATAGATGTCACTGTAGCAATACAATTCATTTGAACAGCGTTCAATGTATCCACTATTATTGTCAACAACGTTATCCATTCGCATAACGGCATTTTCTACAGCAGAATGCAATACGTCTGATGGAATTGCTAGAACACTGTTGACGTCTAATGCAGCCTTCAGATCTGAAACTTTAACATCTTTCACGCTAAAGGTTGCTAAAACAAGTCGAATTAAAATTACTTATAAATTCATGAGAAATAATTGATAGTGTTCCTTAGATACTACAAAAGCTACTCCAAATTCCTTTGATATCTTTTCTTCGATGCTTTGAAACAGTGAGAATTTTTTTATTCATAATATTCTATGGTGAGAGGCGATAGCCAGCTTTGATCTGTAAATTATACTGAGCTATATCATATAATAGTGTAATTACTTTTGTATTTTCTATGTGCCAAGTACGATATATGTATCTTTAGGATCGGGTCATTTAGAAAATATCTATCCTTTTAGAGACTTTCTTGAGGAGCAATTTCCTTGACCATTTGTATGAGATTAGATTGTTAGCCTGAAGGGCTCAGTCCCCGAATTTAAAACTAGAGAGGTCAGATCTCTACACTCTGATACCCACACACGGAGGGGTTTTTTGGGATTTTTGACGCTGAAGACTAAGTCGGAAGGATGAATCATTTAGGTTAAGCTGAGTCGGGGAGGTGGTAAGTGTGGGAGGAGATTTCGCAGGTAGTTGGCAATCGACCTGGCTCAGTTCCTATGCGTGAAGCACGGCTTAACGTAAAGATTCTCAATAACGATCAGTTCCTTTAAGGATTTAATTTCGAACTTGCCTAGACTAACTTTCGAACATGAAATGACAAGTAATTGTAGTTTCTTACAGATTGATTATGTAATTGGCTTTATAGTGACTGTAGCACTAAATTTATAACTATATTTTGAACTTTAGTAGACATTATATATTTGATAATTGTAAACACAGTTACAAGAAATAGTAAAAAAAAAATCTTAATTAAAGTGAAAAGAAAATTCTAGAATTATAAATCTAGTCAACCAGAGGATTTATATTTATTACTAGGCAATTTCTGATGAGATTTTTTTTTTAAATTGATATTTTAGAAAATTTCGGCAATTTTCTAGATTTACTTTATTTATCACATCCGGTAGTAATTTATGTGGGTGGCATAATTATTAAAAATGTTGGTTATAAAGTTACATATATCTCGAAGATTATGGTTTTATTCGAATTTGTATTGTTCATGTAATATAATTGAAAATAAGTCTTTATTATTAAATTGTATAAAAAGTTCTAAGTAGGTATTTTATTATTCATAAAGAATTCCCTTGTTATTTTATTACTTGAAGTATTTTTAGGATATATAACTAATTTTAAGATTTTTTTTTTTGTTTCATAAAATATTTATACTATTTACATTTTTCATTATTTGTATTAGATCAGATAGCATTTTCATAATTAAATAAGAATCAAAAAAAGAAAACTAAGTTATTATTTTATAATTTATTGATATAATATTTTTATAATTTTTTTTTCAAGAAATTATATTTAATTTTTGTTGTAAGTTTTAATTTAATTTTTGTTGCATCATTTAAAATAATACCCAAATATTAGTCTTTGAATGATATTATAATTTGTTCATTTTTTAAATTTGTTATGTAAATATTTGTTATCGAAACACAGTTGAACGGCTACTAGAGCTCTGTGCCCGCGAACGATAACTTTCAGTCGGGTTGGAATTCCAAAATCCACCCTAACTTGGGAGATCGTAACCGGATCGTAACGGCTAGCAACCCAGGGATTCCCTGCTTAACGTAGAGTTGTGAAACGCCGCGGAAATAAACCGCTAACCCGGGGGATATCTCTTTTATGGTTAAGCGCCGACAAGCGATTTGTTCCCGAAGGGATAAGTACTTGAAGGAGAGACGAGTCTCCCTCAGAGGTCAAAGATCTCTCAATCCGTAAGAGAAGACCCCCTACGTGTGTGGGTAGATGGCTTGGAAATCTCGGGATCGCTGCTCCCTCTGTCAAATTAAGCCCGGAGCGCATTAGCCACGGAAAAACGGACTTCAGAGGCCTAATCTTCAGAGGCCTCACAAGTCTTTTGTCACAAATCACAGTAGGCTTTAAAGACGAGCAGTAGCAGAATCGGCGGCAGCCCAATCACGTTGTCGTATGAGAGTGGCGGCAACAATCATTTTCAGAGAGCTGATCACGAAACACTGTCTTTGCTAAAACAAGGAATAGGCATCCATTTTATCGCTCGATTCATATTTTCTTTTTAAAATGTCTGAGTGAAGATTAACAAGCGTTTAATTATCGGAGTGTAGATATTTAGTAAACATGTGTTAGAAAAGATAAGATGAACTTTATTTTTATTTAGAAACCTCTTAAAGGAAGAAAACAAAGTAACTGAAAGGGAATTGGCGAAGTCGATAGCTCGTTTCTCGCTGAAATGATGGCAAAAAATCACTATTTACGATTTCTAAAATACTGTATTTATAATCTTAAGAAATTATAAAGAAAGTAAGAAAAATGTTTGTTAATTTTAACAAAACATCAGTATGAGGATTTAAAGAAAAATATTTTAAAAAAAATACCTAAATATTTCTTTAAATAATATAATTTAAAGAAAGAATGAATGTTAATTTGAACAAAGAAGTTTTGTATTCACAGCGAATAACAGATGTAGAGGAAGAAGCAGAAAGCTTCTTTTCCTCATAATTAAACCTGAAGAAGTTTCTTGTTCATAGAATTGAAATGTCGTGTAGTAGAATAAAGAAGTCTTTGATTCACAGCAGTTGTGCTTTATTTAAAAAATATAAAAAGTATCCCACTTATAGGCCTTTAACTCTCGGTAAGAAACCCGGTACCCATTCTAAAGAGAGCTGGGTAGACCCTAGGACCAATTTGGAGGAGAAAGGAGCGTGGAAAAATTCCCGTTCTCCGCCGAGGCCGGGAACCGAACCCGCCACTTCCAACCCGCAGCCAAGCGCCCTTACCCATTCGGCTACGGGGCCCACATTTAATAAATATTTAGGGATTTATTAAAAAGGTTTATCTTTATTCAAAAATAAATTAGATCTTAGGAGCAATATGATTCAGACTGATAAGAGCTTGGTTAAACAATTAAGAGATGCGGATAGTCTCTGTAGCCAATGGATGATCACGATAAGTGCAAATTTCAATAGTCATTAGAAAATGTGATGGTCTAGTTGTTTAGGCGCTTCACTGGAGACTGAATGAAGCTGGCTCAATTCTCAACAGTGGTCGAGGTTTTTGCCATGGCTATTACTTCTCCAGATGGACCCCTGGTTCACCCTGCATTCTATCAAATGGGTACAACTATCTTTAATTAAAGACAGTTTCCATCTTAAATTAAACCCTTTTATAGTCAGTGTTTGAGTTGGGATGAATCAGTACTGTCATCAGATCTATGTCACAATCATATTTTAATATAATTTCTCGTATACTGCGTTGTTAGTCTGATAAAATTTTGGTAATTTTTTTTTAATGACAATTGAATTCTTAACAATTCAAAATGATTTCATATCCTGCTTGGAAAGCTGTCAAAAAGGAAATCAATAAAAAAATAAGGTAGGCCTATAATTATCTACCATATTTTGAAAATCCAAATTCTTTGTTCAGAATGTTCAGATAAATGTAAAATAAGTTTAATAAAATTTATAAATATAATTTTAGTAAACTCTTTTTAGTCTTTACTTTTTTGTACCACTTCATATTAAAGATAAAAATCTGATTTTTTTTTATTTTTTATATATAATTTATTTTTTACTGTTTAGTGTCTATTTTGTAATCGAAAAAGAAATTCAAATCACTAAAAATCTCTCTGGACTTTTTCAAAACATGTATATATTTACTTATTTTCTACATTTTTTCATTCGCATACAAATACCTTCTCTGTATCGTTGCAATTTTAGATTATGTACTGCCAAAGAAACACATTATTAACATAAAAAAAAAAAAAAAAAAAAAAAATTTTTTTTTTCCTTGATCATCTGAACACGAAAAATATATTGGATTTTCTTGAAAGACTTAAAGCTTAATTATTAAAAAAGGACCAAACACATATAATAAATATGTGTAGGTACGTGGACGATACATTTATAATTTTAGATAGAAACGAGTTAGACAACATTCTGGAAGTTTTTAATTAGATACATAACGATATCCAGTTCACTTCCGAAACAGAGATGAATGGCAAAATTTCTTTTTTAGATGTTTTGATTATTAGAAAGGAGTCTTCATTTGATACCACTGTCCATCGCAAAAGCTCCAATGCGAATATCACATTGAATTATATGGCATCTGGACCTTTACTGTATAAAACCAATGCAGTAAATACAGCTGTTAATAGAGCATTTAGAATATGTTCCAATGACAAGCTGTTGTATGATGAACTGAATGTAATTAGAAGTATTTTCCCAAGTAATGATTACCCATTAGAATTTATTAATAAGGTTATTCATAGGAGTTTGGTTAAAAGAAGATCTCACAATGTTATTGAAGAAAGTAGGGTGTACCAGTTTGTTTCTATACCGTTTGAACATTCTCTTAGTAATAAGCTTGCTCCCATACTAGGCCAAATTAATGTCAAATTGGCACATAAAACTAAGAACACATTAGGTAAATTATTGAGTAATAAGGAACATGAACATATACGTAATTTGGACAGAATGAATGTAATTTATGGAATAAAATGTGCAGAAGGGGGTGATAGATGCCTCTACATTGGCGAGACGAAACGCCTACTATAAAAACGTATAAATGAACACGAGGGAGCGATCAGGAGAAAAAATAAGAAGTATCAAACGGCCCTGCATCAACAACAGACGGGGCGGGGCATACGATACTCACCAATGATCCGATTGTTTATACTAATGAAAAGGACATATATCTAAGAAAATTCATGGAGACTTTATTAATAAAAACAATGAAATGCTACAACACAGAAATTTCAGTGACTAATGCACTACAATACAACTTAATGTAACCATTTACTATTCGTTTTGAATGTTCATACAATAATATCTTTGTAATATCTTTGTTTAATTGGAAACAATAACTGTACACTATTGTATTATTGCTTTATACTTGTTTGTTGAAATTCTTATCTGCCTTCGTTATTATGTTCGAAGCCATGGAGTTTTTTCTTTAATTATATTTTCATCTGAACACGAGGACTACGATCCTTGAAACATGTTATGAAGTTTATATAATGAAGTATTTGATTTTATTTATTATATGTGTTTGGTCCTTTTTTAATATATTCAAGCACATCATGTCTGAGAATTACTTAAAGCTTACACCATCAAAAAAAATCACCATTACATTCCATTGAAAGTTACGACCAATATCTAATTTTACTTTCTCATTAAATAATTACAATACAAGATAGAAAGTAATCTATTTCAATTAATCATAAACAAAAAATAAAAATACAGACAAACACTACATTCACATCAGTAGAAAAATAAAAATAAACATTTTAATTTTGTTAGGTAGGAAAAAAACCCAGTCTATTTCCTTAATCATCTGGACATTAGGAGTTTATAGATTGGATTTTGTAGAAACGACATCGAAACTAAATCCATCGAACACAATCACCATTACCTATATACCATTGCAACTTAAAACTAAAAATAAAATAAAACTAAACGTTTTAAGCTTTACAGATAGGAAAAAAAAAAAAATTCTATTTCCTTGACTACAGGTTTCTGCTTTACGGTATATATTTTAAAAGTTTTGCATATTATGTTTTTTATATAATAAAACGTAGTTTTAATGCTGAAAATTTTTTTTCGTTTTACACCTCATTTTTAGTCTTTTCTCGAGTTATCCGCGATTTTCACTATCCGCGGTACCCCTGCCACCCAATTCCGCGGATAATTGGGGCTCTACTGTATTGGATTCTGTCGAATCAACATTCAAGATTACGCCATTATGCTCCATTGAAACTTACGACCGATGTCCAATTTTAATTTATATTTAAATAAATAAAATTTATGAGAAAAATAAAAATAGCATTTGAATTTTGAAAGAGAGAAAAAAAATCTATTTCTTTGATCATCTGGACAGTAGGAGTATATATTGGATTTTATTTCGGGGTGAACCTCTAATGATCGAGAAAAATTAAAAAAACAAAAAAAAAAACAAATACATTGTCATCTTTAAAATATCGGAAAGTGCCAAGGTCCCTTCAGTTCGTCATCCAACCAAAGAAAATAGGACACATATTTTCTAAATATTCTGAGATTTCAAAAGCAGCTGAGGCATAACTTTAATTATTCTTAATGATATTGGATAAACATTAATCAAATCAGTCGACGTGTTAATGAATGAATTAGTTAAAAGGGTGTTAAAATTCATTGCTTAATACAATGTAGTAGTAATAGGAACAGTTTCAAAATCCATTGCTTAAATTCCTATGCAAATTTTTATTGTCACCTAATAAAATTGGAAATAATTTCAAATTTAAAGGTTAGGTTATTTCCTAGTCTTTAAATGCTTTGACAGCAGTTCAAAATTGTTGGAGGAGGGGAAATACACATACCTAAGAATGAGATGCAATTTAAAATTCACTTTAGGCTAAATAGGCTAGAAATCATAGCAACTAAAACATTCGTCCACTGTTAATTCCCTGATTCTAATTCTAATAGAAGCCTCGAAGTAGGATCTACTTTCGTTTAGATAAAGCCAGCGATCTTTTAATAATTCTGACTCCGTGGAAAATAGCTATTTCTATAAGTTTAAATCAGAATTTTCGATAACTTCCTTGTGAAGCTTCAACTGCCTTGTGATGCAATTTTGTCTAAACAAAGGGACTGATTCTTTAGTTCGAATTTTTACTCATCTTTTCATTATTTTTTCACCGTGATTAAAGAAATCCCACTGCAACATTTAAATTTCTTTCTTTTTCTAAGATGTTCAAAATTATTTTGTGAATATCTCATCTACACATGTTTTAGTTGTCTAGTTGTGATGATTTTCTTTAGTGTTTCAAATTTACCGAAAGAATTCTAAAAAACAAGGACAATAGTTACCGTCACTTGCAGTGGCGGATTTATCACTTGAGAGGCCCTAGGCGCAATTCAATTTTGAGGCCCCCCTCTAAATACTTTCACTACCCCTTCACAGTGGCGTACCAACGCCTTTGGGGGCCCGGGGCGGGAGATCCATTATTCCACAACCAAAAAAAAAGGAAAGACTTCTTGGGTGGATGGGGACCCTAGGCTGACTGGTGGGCCCCCCTAGGCTTGCTTTTACAACCAAAAAAAAAGGAAATCTTGCTTTTACAACCAAAAAAAAAGCTAAAAGCTAAAAGCCAAAAGAGCTAAATTTTGAGGCCCCTTGATTTATGAGGCCCGTGGCGCGCGCCTCCTGCGCCTATGCGGAAATCCGCCACTGGTCACTTGTCCGTTGATCTTTGAATTGTTTCTTTTTACTTTATTTTCATATTTCAAAAGCCTCTAAACAAACTCTTTATTTCCAACGAAGTCCATTTCTTTGTCTGATCAACTTTTCTTTTTTTTCTTTTTGTAAAGTCCTTCAGAATATTCGGAACAAAGAATTACGATTTTCGAAATATGGTAGATAATTATACTTTATTTTTTTTCATTCATTTCCTTTTTTACAACTTTCCAAGCAGGATATGAAATCATGTTGATTTGTTAATAATTTTATAGTCAATAAAAAATAATTAGCAAACTTTTATCATTCTAACAACGCAGTCTACGAGAATTGAGGTCAAAATATGATTACGACATAGATCTGATGTCAGTACTGATTCATCCCAACTCAAACACTGACTATAAAAGGGTCTAATTTAAGATAGAAACCAGTATTCCTAACGATCAGTTATTTTGACAGTTCTGCAGCTACAAAGACGAAATTCTGAAGATGAACGACCAACAAGTGATGAGTCTGGTCTTCCTTTTAGTCACCATAGCTCTGCTTCAAACAGTCACTGGTAAGTTTTCAATTTTTAATTTAAAAATGTTTCAAGTTAATCCGACTTCAAATAATCCAGCTTTTATTTCTAGTTGAATTGTAAGATGTAGATGTAGTGGAATTTGTCCAACAATTACATAACACATTTATATAAACGCACTAAAGATACACTGAGGGGGAATTACAATTAAATAGTTCCTATTCATTTTGGTGCTGTGCTGTAAATTCTAAGGCCCAGTTAAGTGATGATAAAACGATGGTGTAACGGTATTTAATTCAGCTAGCACTAGCATCAATATTAGTTTAATAATACTGATTTAAAACTCTCTATAATAATTTAATTGGTTACATTTCTATTTAAAAATAAATTGCCAAAACTAAACAATATTAGTATTCTCTTTTTAGAGCGCATCAAAATGGAAATAAAAACTATGTTAGGAAAAGTGGCAACATTAGAAAATATAATTCTGTTCCTTCCACAAAAAGCCAATACATTTGTAGATCTTACATCTTCACCAGTAATAAATCATATTAAATGCGTGCTTTGTATTTACATGTTACCAATCCTGCACATTCTCCATTAAGGTAAAGGAGTTCCGACATACACCTGTAGACAAGGCATGCTTTTAGCTGCCCTTGAGGTTTCAGGGCTCAGCTTTCTTTAATGGGTCTATTTCAAGACGACTGGTGATTCCTACTCTGTCTTCCTTTAACATCAGCTTAAAAACCCTGAACCCATTTGATGAGGTGCTGGGTGAACCAGAGGGTCCATCTGGAAAAGTAATAGCCATGGGAAAAACCTCGACCACTGTTGAAAATTGAGCCAGCTTCATTCAGTCTCCAGTTAAGCGCCTAAACAACTAGACCATCACAGTTTCTAACGGCAATTGAAATTTTCACATATCGTCGTCATCCATTGGCTACAGCGACTTTCCGTATCTTCAATTGTTTAACCAAGCTTTCATCAGTCTAAATTATATTGCTCCTAAGATCTAATATATTTTTGAATAAAGATAAACCTTCCTAATTTATCTCTAAATATTTATTTAATATAACACAACTCCTGTGAATCGAAGACTTCTTTATTCTATTACACGATATTTCATTTCTATGCACGAGAAACTTCTTCAGGTTTAATTACGAGGAAACGAAGTTTTCTTCTTCTTCCTCTACATCTGTTATTCGCTATGAATACAAAACTTAAATATGACAATCTATGTTTTTAAATATTCATATCAATATATTTCTTGGTTAATTAACATTCATTCTTTCTTTAAATTACCAATATTTTTCTTTAAATCCTCATACTGATGTTTTGTTCAAATTAACAAATATTTTTCTTACGTTCATTTTATAATTTCTGAAGATTATAAATACGGTATTTTAGAAATCGTAAATAGTGATTTTTTTCCCCTATCATTTCGGCGTGAAATGAGCTGTCGACTTCACCAATTCGCTTTCAGTTTCTTAGTTTTCTTTCTTTCTTTTTTAGTTAGAAACCTCTTAAAGTCCCTCTTATTTTTTCTAACATATTTACTAATGTGTAGAGTGCTGACCTCTCGAGTTTTAAATTCAGGGACTGAGCCCTCCAGGTTGAGGTTAGTCTAACAATCTAATCTCATACAAATAGTCAAGGAAATTATTCCTTAAGTTAGTCTCTAAAAGGATGGATATTTTCGAAATGACCCAATCCAAAAAGCAACATATATCGTACTTGGCTCACAGAAAATAAAAAAGTAATTTTAAAACTTTTGTAGCACTATTATATGATATAGCTCAGTATAATTTACAGATCAAAGCTGGCTGTAGCCTCTCACCATAGATTATTATGAATAAAAAAATCCCCATTGTTTTAAAGCAGCGAGGAACAGATATTAAAGGAATTTGGAGTAGCTTTTGGAGTATCTAAGGAATATTATCAATAATTTCTCATGAATTTATAATTAATATTAATTCGATTAATTTAAAGTTCCGGTCCAAGTGCCGAAGGCAGAGCGAAGTGTTTCGTCACTGGCCACATATCGCTCTCTGATTGAAGGTCGTGTATTGTGTTATTTGCTTAATGTTGACTCGCAGCTCTTTAACAGGAAAGAAAGCTTTTCAAAAGCATTAGATGCTTACCAGCACTTCCTGAGCAACACCAACGCTGTGTTCAAAATCTGTTAAGGCAGCAAATTAATGAACGGGTTATCATCCGTTATTTCCAGACAATTTGGCCTCCCAATCATCCGATCTCATCCCATGTGACATCTGGTTGATATCTCTACGTACTTACAAACGTGTTCCAATAAAAGTTTTCTTTTCATTTAACAAGTTCTTTAATATGCTAATTTCAGTTTTTAAGAACTTTTAATATGTTTAAAATGGAAAATTAAATGGACAGACAAGGTGACTAATGATGTAGTTCTGGACAAAATAGGGGAAGGGAGAAGTTTATTAAAGAATATTAGTAGAAGAAAAAAGAACTGGATTGGTCAAGTGCTGAGAGGTGAAAATCTCATGAAGGAAGTATTGGAGGGGAAGAGACCAAGAGGAAGGAAGAGAAAAATGATCCTGGATGACCTATTAACTTCAAGTGGATATCAAGGCCTGAAGGAGGAGGCAAGAGATAGAACTACTTGGAGAAAGAGACATTGCTGACCTTATTTGCTGCTTGCCATTGGACCTGTCTACGACAGTACACTGATGATGATGAATATGTTTAACCCTAACTTAGATGCCGACCATAATAGCACATATACAATTAAAATAGTAAAATAGTGAAAGGTACGTTTCGAACCCCTGTCGATATTGGGATTCTTTATCAAGTAACCCCCAAATTTAAAAAACAATCCTTTTTTAATTTTTTTTTGAACTACGAACCGTTTAAGGAGGATCGATTTTTAAATAGGGGGGATACTTGACTAGATGGGGGTTCGAAACGTACATTGTACTAGTTTACTATTTTAATTGTATTTGTGCCTTTATGGTCGGCATCTAAGTTAATTCTTAAACTGCACGTTAAATCTTTTTATGTTTAAGCCTACTCAAAAAATTTGGCTTCCATGGGGAGTTAGAGCTACAATTTTTATTCTTACACAGATGTTTTTTAAACATTGAAGACTAATGTTACAAATTAAAAATAAATATAGAAATACGAAATAAATAAGATTTGAGAATTTTCCAAAGAATGTAAATGCATTGATAAAATTACAATAAAAAAAAATAATCTCCAAAATTTCAGTGATCTTCCGAGTTCTTCAGTATTAATTAATTTTAATTTTTTTTCGTTCAGGTGCCCAACGGGAGGTAAGCATTAAAACAATTTATTTTTCATTGAATTTTCTAAAACGAATATAAAACCTAAATAATAATAAAAGAATTAAACCTTATTTACTCTTACATCTTCCCTTTCGCATTATTTCACTTTTCCTAATTTTTTTTTGTTACACAATATCACCCCATCCCAACACGTTCACTAAATCGCAATTCCCCCCTCCCCCAAAATGAATTAAAGAAACTTTTTATTTCTGTTCTTGTAAACTGAAATACTCCATATTCTAATCCTCAGGATTTAAGTATTTTTACTCAATGATCTGCAAACTGGTTATCTGTAAACCAATCTTCGGGTAATATTGATATGTAAACGTTTTAGAATCATTGGTTTTCTGACCGATATTCAATGAAAGTAGAAAAAAGAAAATAATACTGTATTTACATCTGATATTACGAGTCTTTTCATCCTCAGATTAGTATATATGTCGTGGGCGAATTGGGAATTCCGACTCTTTTTAAAGGTCGCCGTCCTTTTACAATGAGCTTGGCAAATTGAAAAATTATCTTATATTTTCTATTCAGCCTAACATTTCTTAGGCGTTTTGCAATCAGGACCACACAGCTTTAGGCTATTAAGAAAGTCAGCTTGCATGATCAGTTATGCAGGCGTATTGCAATGAGACTTCTCTGCAGCAGGCTTCATTGGTTTTCATTCAAATGGTTTTGCACGATCTTTTAATAGAAAACCTAACCTTCATCTAGCTAACTGCGATCTTGAGATAACAGTAAGCACTCGCGACTCGCGCCGCTTCCAGTCAATTTGCTAGGCTCGCTCTGCTCCTAGCCGAGGAATTCTGTTGCGCGGGTGAAAATTTCGACAATTTTGGATGTCTATACAAAGTGTCACCTGACGCCAAAGCTCTTTATGAACCATATTTCTTAATAATCTTTCATAACCATCTGTCTTCTGTTTCTCTAATATGTCTTCCGTGTCTTCGGCGTATTACAATAAGCCTGGATTAAATTAGGCTGACCGAGTGTACTTTCTGAATAGCCTAAAGCTGTGTGGGCTGATTGCCTAAGAAATGTCAGGTTCAATAGAAAATACAAATTACTTTTTCAACTTTCCAGTCTCATTGTAAAATGACAGCGATCTTTACACAGCAGGATTTCGCAAGTCACCTACGACTGGTATATTTTTTGTTCATTCTCAAGCTTTCTCATTCAAATTTTAAACTTTTTCTCTCAAAATTTACGAAAATAGAATTTGGAATTAAACGAGTAATAATATCTATTATTTTCTGAAAATAAAATTATAACGTTTTTCTCCATTGGAAATTGTAAACATTTGACTCAAAGAAAATTAAAAGTCATTTAATCAATGGATTTAGAAGCTCTATCTGTATTAATGCAGTTAATCTAAGAATTAATGAAGAAGAGATAATCTCGAAAACAAAACATCTGATTATTGCAAGAAAAGTCAATGTAAGTAATTTAGAAGAAAGTTTCACAAATGAATCCATTTGTAGCGAAAAAAATCCCGAACTCTTTTGTTTTATTTAAGGAATTTTTGCAAAACTTCGGGAGAGGTTTTATTTTGTTATTTTTTTTTTCAATTAGTGGAGGAATAGAATGTTTTCTACACATTGGTAACCTAAGAGAAGCACTAACAAGAACTCTTAAAATAAAATACGTAAAGTTTAAATCCAAATAGATTTATCAATGTTGCTTTTGCTTTGTTTTTTGATTTTTAGTTTTTTGTTGATGCTGTCGTGAATGATTTATGAAATAAGTCTTTTAGATTTTGGTGAAGATTAAAAGAAGATTTTACTGGAAACTTGGTTTTGGATAGTGCAGTAATTAAAGTACAGCAGGATGATTACGGTTCAGGATTAGTTTTATCACAGTGAACCGAAGTTCAAAGTTACTTTTAATGTTCTAAGGATCCATATCTATATTAAGAATTACCAGTAATTTAAATATAGAAAGAAAATGGACATAAATGGACATAGCCCAGCAGATGAATGATATATCTTTTTGCTTTCGGGAAACGAACATTGACATCTGTTGAAAACTGAAATACATACGAAAGGAATATCATATTTGATTTGAAACTTATCTTGCAATTAATAATGAATGAGCATCAAAAGTTAGAAGTGTTTAGTTTAAATTCTTGTAATACTTATCCATGCAATATTGACTAATTAAAACTTGAATATTCTAAAGGGCTTTTAAATTTAGACGGAATTTGTGGAATGTTTGAGAACATAGTATAAATGATTCTTGTATATATTCATACAACTTATAAAACAGACAATCGCAACTTTGCACTGAATTACTTAATTCATAATATGTCCACCTTGAGCAAAAATTTATCTCCTTATACTACAAGATCCCTGAGGGACCAACTAAATGGACACAAGGTATCCGAGCTACTCGGCGTGTTTCGATTATAATCAGACCACCATTCTTGCCACCAGTAATTTTAAATTCAGGGACCTTGTGCGGCAGGCTTTCTTAGTCGTAGAACGAATAATAAAGGGAAGAAATATTAGCACTTAAAGAAGTTCAGCGTTTAAGCATCTCTCATCCTCTTTCTAGAGACCAGAAAGACACGTTGCACGACATAGTTTATAATGCTTTATAGTGTGAATATTGTTTTTACAATTATCCAAACTAAGTAAGGCCAAAATAAGTTCGGTAAATCAATTCTAAACATGATTTCTGATTAGAAATAGGAAGAAATATATAAAAAATTCCGAAATTCAATAAAATAAAAAAAAAATACATGTAAGTATCTCTTATTCTTATTACATGGTTCCCTTTTTTTATTTAATTGTTGCTTATTTACAAATGAAATTACTTCATATTCTTCGTACAGAATGGACGATATTTTGAAAGTGACCTAACGCTAAGACAACATATGTAGTATTTGACATATACCATATTGTAGGCATATAGAGAATATTTATTTCAAATACTTAAAAATATCTAATACTCATTTTTCTTTTTCTTTTCTTTTTTTTAGCTTTTTCAAAAGCTATTTGTTTTCTATCTTTGACTATTTTATTTAACTTTAGATCAGAATTCTTCAGCACAATCTTCACCATAATCTTCAGTATATAGTAGTTCTTTTTTTCATTCTTAGTTATAAAATAAATACTGGAAAATTTTCAGGACTTTTTACTATGTATAAATGAGTAGATAAGGTGTAGTTTACCTAAACTCATTTCGATTGACAAATCAAAAGCCTTTCCCTTATAATCCAAAGAGAACTAAATTAAATTCTTTCTGTGGACTATGACCATATAAATAGACATCAAACTTCCGTTTTCGGCCTTTCCATTTACCATTTTTACATTTTTCTTTAAAATTATATAAAAACAATGGGATTGTTTAAATTTATGTATTTTCTCATTATAAATAAATCCCCACTATTTTTATTTATCCTTCCAACTATAGAAACCAGTAAGTACAAGTATAATATTTTCATTTAAAAACAAAAATTAATAAAAAAAAAAAAAACCACTAAAGCTAATTTGCACAAATGTATTTAGGAAGATGAAAAACATATTACAAATAAAATAATCTCTGTTTATTATAGTAAAGCGAACTTTATAACACAGTACCATTGTTTATTTATTATACTGATATTATCCTTACAACTATAGAAACCAGTAAGTAGAAGTATAATATTTTCATTTAAAAATATAAATTAATAAAAAAAAAAACCTCTTAATTATACAAATGTATTTAATAATATGAAAAACATATCTCTGTTTACTATAGTAAAGCCAACTTTACTCAGAATTCTTCAGCACAATCTTCACCATAATCTTCAGTATATAGTAGTTCTTTTTTCATTCCTAGTTATAAAATGAATACTGGAGAATGTTCAGGACTTTTTACTGTGTGTAAATGAGTAGATAAGGTGTAATTTCGATGGACATTTCTCGATTTTAGCTGGTTTTTATTCTTATTATATTAAAACACATTAGTACTTCTTTAGAAATGTCACTGCCAATCAAAAGCCTTTCCCTTATAATCAAAACAGAACTAAATTAAATTCTTTCTGTGGACTATGACCATATAAATAGACATCAAACTTCCGTTTTCGGCCTTTCCATTTACCATTTTAACATTTTTCTTTAAAATTATATAAAAACAATGGGATTGTTTAAATTTATATATTTTCTCCTTATAAATAAAATCCCACTATTTTTATGTATCCTTACAACGTTAGAAACGAGTATGTAGAAGTATAATATTTTCATTTAAAAATATAAATTAATAAAAAAAAACTAATTTATACAAATGTATTTAATAAGATGAAAAACATATCATTAGAATAAAATAATCTCTGTTTACTGTAGTAAAGCCAACTTTATAACACAGTACCCTTCTTTATTTATTATACTGATATTAAAGGTCGTTATTATATTAATGATATAAATGCAGTGCTATTAGATATAAATTAACTAATTATATATTGAAATTATCTTTCTGTAAGTAACTTGATTAAAAAAAATAACTTAGTAATGAAAGATTAAAAAATTAAATGGCAAAAAAAATATTTTTTACTATTTATTGATATTTTCACCAACACCATCATTTTTTAAAAAACAACAATGGATGAGACAAAATTATTCATAGATTGTTGTTTTTAATATTCCAAATGCGCAGTTTGAAGTCTTATGCTTTAAAAAAATTCATTGAGGCCGCTCTTGCTAGCACATGGATTTTCTCACTGTTTTTTTCATTGGTGAGTTTTTAATTGTGTAGTTTTTCCTTTGAGGCACCACTGCGCTTCCGATGTAGCATCATTTTTTATTTGGAATTTTCCTGTAACTTTTCTTTTAGAAGGTTTCTTGTTGTTAATAAGACGTCTATCTAGAGATGAGGTTTTTCTTTCCGAAATTACACTATAAATTTATTGGTTCATAAATAAATAATTTGAATCACAAATAAGAAGACAAAAATTAGATAAAAAAATAAAAAGACTACAATTGGTGATAGTTATTAATATTTGCTATTGAAAGTATCTTAAGATTTAGATAAATATATCGTTTTATTTTTACAAGTAAATCCTTTGGAGGATTGAAACTTTGAAAGTAAATTATCTTCTTTTATATATTTTTGAAATCATGTTCATTTGAACCATATTTTAATAATAATAATAATAATAATAATATTATTATTATTATTATTATAAAACATATTGAAGTATTTATCTTGAGGTATAAAATCAATGGAAATTGAACATTAAAGCTTCAGCCCATGAATAGAATTGCCTTTTCTGATTCAATTATTGGGGAGGATTTGGGAACAGCTGTTCCACTTTCAACGGGATCGTCAGCCCAAACCCGCCTCCCTCGATAGAAGAACCAGAAAAAGAGCCATCCTATGTGAAGGTCACCGGCCAACTTGGCGATGACCCCCCCCACCAAATCCTTCCCAATAATTGAATCAGAAAAGGCAATTCTATTCATGTGCTGAAGCTTTATGTTCATTTTCGATTGATATCACAGCACGTAAAATTTTTTTTTTTATAAAATCAGTGCTTACAATAAATATTCTTTCTAAAATATTTCTGATTAGCTGTTAATAAAATAGTATAAATTAAAATATTTCTTAAATTATATACTTGAAAAAGTATAATTCTTAAATTATAAAATGAGAAAGTAATTAGGATAAAATAGACATAAAAAGTAATTATTTAAAGTAAGGAAACTAATTTTTGAAGAAAGAGGATTAAAAACAAAATAATAAATTCATTACCTGAATCTTTATTTATTTATTTATTTTCTTATTTCAATTCTTTTACTCAATTAGTTTGTAAGTAACTTAGAATATTACATTCATTTAGATTGTAAGCATTTTTAAATATTTTTATTAGAAGTAACATTAGAAATTATCATGGACTGAAATTTAACTTCTTCAACCATAATTCTCAATTAACTTACATTATTTCCTTTTTTATTATTCTGGTTCTGTGAACGTAATTTATAATGTATCTAAATAAAATTAAAAATACAACTTAAATTTAGGGAAACTAATTTTTGAAGAAAGAGGGTTAAAACAAAAAAATAAATTCCATTGTTTGAATCTTTATTTATTTTCTTATTTGTTTTTTTTTTTTACTCAATTAGTGTGTAAGTAACTTTTAATTATTATTGTAATAACAACTGAATTAGAAATTTTACTTCACTAAAGTATTCTACTTCATAATATTATAAGAAATCTTCAGCGCAGTGGTGCCTCAAGAAATAAATTACACAAAGAAAAACTAACTAATGGAAAAAACGAGTGAGAAAATTCATTGTTTTTTCCATTAGTGAGTTTTTCTTTGTGTAATTTATTCCTTGAGGCACCACTGCGCTTCCAATGTCTTATTCATACCAGCCTCAGTAGCCAGACTTGTTATTTACAGTGACTACTCCTGGCTGATGATCGCCAATGAGCGTGAAACAGCTGTTCCAGGATGTCACTTGTAAATAACTTGGTCTCATCCATTGTTGTGTATTATACTTTAAATATATTTTGCGATATAAATCAAAGCTTATAAGAAATATCCCTTTTAAGATCTTTCATTATCTGTTACTGAAATTTTTCTTAAATAATATATTTTAAAATGAAAAATTAATTATATGAAATAGTAATAAAAAGAATCAAATAAAGTAAGGAAACGCTTTTTGAAGAAAGAGGGTTAAAACAAAACTTTTCATTATCTGAATCTTTATTTATTTATTTTCTTATTTCAATTCTTTTACTCAATTAGTGGGTAAGTAACTTAGAATATTACATTCAAATTAGATTGTTAGAATTTTTAAATATTTTTATTAGAAGTAACATTAGAAATTATCCAGGACTGAAATTTAACTTCTTCAACCATAATTCTCATTTAACTTACATTATTTCCTTTTTTATTATTCTGATTCTGTGAACGTAATTTGTAATGTATCTAAATCAAATCAAAAATACAACTTAGATTTAATTGTTAAAATCTCATCATTCAATAATTCTCTTTGATTTATTTTTTTATTTAATTTTTTTTTTTACTCAATTAGGGTGTAAGTAACTAGAATATTACATTCACCTTAGATTGAAATTTTATATTCTCAAATGTATTCATTTACCGGTATTACAAATTTAGCTATAGTAAAATATTACATTTATTTTTATTATTTAAAATTTTATTCTTTCATTTAATACTTTAAATTTATCTTGAGTTACAAAACCAATGCTTACAATAAATATTTTTTTACATCTTTTTCATTAGCTGTTCATAAATAGTACAATTGAAATATTTCTGAAATTATATAATTTTTGTTTGAGTGAGAGTACATAACTTAGATTAATGTGTATATGTAGACTCTATAAGGTTGTTATACCTTTTACTTTAACTCGATTATTTAACTCTTATTGGATGTAAAGTTGACTCTGAATGATTTACAGACTAAAATAAACAGCTAAAACATATGGTTTAATTCCTTAAGCAATTAATGTATCAATACTAGGATATCTTCTATAATTTTCAATGCCTTAATGCATTCAATTCTTAATACGCTTAACAGTTTCTGCCACTCACTAAATATTTGACTTCTTGAAAGTGTTCCTTAACATTTAGTTGAAATTAGCGATAAAATGGTTTTCACCCTGTATGAAAATGTCTTTTGTCATGCATGTAAATTTCGTATCGAATTTGTGTTCCTAACACTAAATTCTTAATCTTTGAATAATAAAGTTCTCTTGCATTTACTTGTATCCTTGTCCTATTCTCAGTGTAATTGGCCTCTACTATTACTTCATCTGTACGTCAATGAATGTGTATAGGAAAAATAAAGGACAAGTCAACTTACAGTTCTTTTCGCTGCAATCTTCCTAGAGCTGCTTTATGTACCGAATATTGCTACCGTGCTTTCGTAAAGGTAGCGGAGGGTAACAGAATGTGACGGGAATCAGGTAATTTGAAACCAAAGAGACTATTATATAAGATCGGTGGTCAGATACAGGTAATACGAATATCGAACCGATTCTTCGGTTAGGCCGTCTTCTTTCCAGTCTTCTAACGGTGAACGATCGTTTCATGATCCCTCCGGGGACGGATGCTGCAATCACGGCGTCGGTTAACTTCCACGATGCCTTCCTGGTGATTGCGGACGACTCAGGGTTCAACCGGGGACGGGTGCTCGGATCTCGGCGTCGGTTCTCTTACACGATGCCTTCTTAACGATCGGCTGTCGTCTCAGGGTACTTCCGGGGACGGTTTCTCGGATCTCGGCGTCGGTTCTCTTACACGATGCCAACGTCTAGCGGTCTTCTCAGGTTCCTTACCGAGAATGGGCGCTGTCGTCTCGGCGTCGATTCTACACCGTCTTCGCACTGGCAAATGCGCTGGGCTTGGCTTATAACAAACTTCCCTCTGGGCGGCTGCTCAACGAACCTCTTATACGGCTGCACTCTCACGGCTGGCCGGACTCTCTCTATCTATTAACGGGTAGAGGCCTTCTACCTGATCTCCTGTCCATGGCCTGTCCTTGATCGCTCCGCTCCTAACTGGAGACCTTTGCGGCTCCTGCCGCTGGGACGAGATCCTATACTCTGCTACTCCAACTGGAGACACTCCTTGCTGGGCGGTTGCCCTCGACGAATTACTTCTCTCTCCTCCCAGTGGAGATCCGGATGGGCTGCTGCCCCAAGACGAATTACTTCTCTCTTCTCCAAGTGGAGATTCGGATGGGCTGCTGCCCCAAGACGAATTGATCTTCAGGCGTTCTGCGCCTGGTTTTATAGGCGTGGAGCGCTGCACACGATGCTGAGGACAGGTCGACTCGGCCGAGGTATGCAGGGAAGGTCGAGTCGACTGCGCTAAAGGGGGAGCGGACAAAACGCCTGGTAACAATATGAATCCTTTTATTCAAGTACATGGTCATGATTCATTCATGGATAATCCCGGAATCGGAGATTTCTTCTTGCTTTGTCTGGTAACCTTGGCAACGATGAAATATATATATGTTATACATGATCGTACTATTCAATTTCGTATTTAATTCCTTTAGCTTCTCGTAATTCGAAATTGTAACTTTAATCCATGATTCAATGTGTCCTTATTGAATCAAGTTGCTTTTAGAAAACTCCCAGAGTTTTTCTATAATCATTAAAGTTTAGATAGTTTCATGGCTAAGACTTTTTCTTTTCCATTCCTTATCAATGGAAGTTAGCAAATCATAATACAAACACAAGGAATAACACTTCATTATTTGCAACAAACCTAAACAATGCCATCCTGCTTCATACGGTACGTTATGTCATTTACATCATAGGGATTGTTTAATCGCATTCATTCACAAGTTTTGAATGCTACAGTACAACAATTTTAAATTGAAAAATTAATTATATATAATAGCAAGAAAAAGAACCTTATAGAGTAGGAAAATTAATTTTTGAAGAAATAGGATTAAAAACAAACAATAAATTCCTTTACCTGAATCTTTATTTATTTATTTTCTTATTTCAATTTTTTTACTCAATTAGGATGTAAGTAACGTAGAATATTAGATTCACTTTAGATTGAAATTTCATATTTCTGAAATGTATTCATGTAACGGTATTTCAAATTTAGCTAAAAAAATTACATTTATTTTTATTATTTAAATTTTTATTGTTTTATTTAATACTTTAAATTTATCTTGAATAATAAAACCAATGCTTACAATAAATATTTTTTTTACATCTTTTTCATTTGCTGTTAATTAAATAGTACCATTGAAATATTTCTTAAATAGTATACTTGAAAAAGAATAATTTTTAAATTATAAAATGAAAAAGTAATTCTATAAAATAGCAATAAAAAGTAATTATATAAAGTAGCAAAATTAATTTTGAAGAAAAAGGATTTAAAAACAAATACTAAATTCCATTATCTGAATATTTATTTATTTATTTTCTTATTTCAATTCTTTTACTCAATTAGGTTGTAAGTAACTTAGAATATTACATTCACATTAGATTGTAAGCATTTTTAAATATTTTTATTAGAAGTAACATTAGAAATTATCCAGGACTGAAATTTAAC
>JAFIDM010039670.1:0-36597 GCA_023159025.1 Thereuonema tuberculata | reverse complement strand
TTCTTTTTAGATTTCTTTCAGATCTATCCCGAAAAACGTGATTTCTGAAATGGAGAAACATTTCACTTCAAAAAGGATCAAAACCATCAGCCCATCCAAAAATAAGGATTTGTTTACCTTAGAATTTTCATAGAAGATCACAAGGTGGCGTATCCATCTGTCGTGTCATGAAACCCAAATCGGCATATGCGGGGACGCCCATGGACAACAGATCATGTGACATATTGAATGACTTTGTTTCTTGGTCTATAAATGTTACCTATTTCTCATTGTCAATTGTAAGCTTGAAAATATGGCCTCATTCTAGGCTAAGAAACTAGTCGCTGTACATATTTTTTAATTGTATTAAAACTTTTTTAAATTAGTCAGGTGCATGGCATTATTTATGAGGATGATAGAATTTAGTGCACGTAAAGTAATTTTGATAAAATTACTATTATCAAACTAATTTATTAATGTTTGTGATGTTAATAAAAACTAAGACTGTTTCAATTTGGTGTTAGGCAATTTTTGAAATTACGTTACAGGCAATTCCAAAGAAACTAATGATAAAATTTGCCCTATTTATATGAAGGGTCATTTATGCAATTACAGCATTTTAAATATGAAGGATTAATAGAATGAAAATGAATTTCAACTTTTTCTTTTGCTCCTTCTAAATGCAATGTGAGATATTCAAATACTTTGCTCAGTGGATGCTTGGATTCAAGGTCAGCTGAGGGATAAATATTAAATAAGAACAAAAACATCTGCCACCAAATTAGAAATATTTACATCTGAATTCCAACAGCTGTTCATATGATGATTGACTATCAACTTACAGGAGAACTCACCGATGCAGAAACAAATGATAAAGGTAAGCACATCTTCAGCAACTGCGAACAGGATCATACAACCAATCACGACTTATGCAACATCATAATGACCTTATGCATAAATTAATGCCAGCACACATGAAGAAATGTTGCAATAGCTGATATAAGTTCTACAAGAAACAACTAGCCGGTAATGAATGGCAATAGTCACCACAGACAATGCGTGTATTTATCTCAATAAATGCAACAAGGCCATTCTATACAGGTCTAAGGCCTCAACTGTTCAAATCAACTGAATTCCAGAGAAGTTCTTCATAGGTTTCCTGATGGCAATGAGATGCAGTTTAACATGAGTACCTCCTCATCATCAGAATAAACAACTAAATCAGAACAATAATTGTGTCCCTCTACAGGCCTGAACAGGCCTTTGGGGCGCGGGAGGTCAGGCTCCCAGCGTTTCGTGACCAACGGGAAAAAGTTGAGGTCGGGTGGTCAGTTTGACGCCTGCCCGCCTTTAACTCCCGGGAAAGAAACCTGGTACCCATTCCACAGAGGGCTGGGTAGACCCTAGGACCCGTTTGAAGGTGAAAGGAGCGTGGAAAAATCCCCACCCTCCGCCGAAGCAGGGAATCGAACCCGCCACCTCCAACCCGCAGCCAAGCACCCTAACCTCTCGGCTACCGGGTCCACGAACAATAATTGACAAACTACAATTGGACAGTGATGACCAAAAAGATGAAATTCTATTTTCATCAAGCACAGCATCGTGTTAAGTGCTAGTTTTATGAGATAAGAATGGGAATTTCTGATCTCCTTAATATTCCTGTCAAGTTGTCCAATGCATCTCAGAGGGACGGCTTACTTTAATCAGCCACTTCTTGATGGTGACAATAAAGGTCTGGGAAGAATGAATTGGGATTGCCAATCTTAGTACAAGTAGTTATAATGGAAACTACTGTGTTGGACAATGGTTCAAAAGACAACTGGAAGATGGACCATCATGAAGTGGAAGTGTTGTAAAATCTTTCAATATATGTTGGAATAATTCCCTGTATCAAATTTCTAATATTGATAGATTAATAGATTTTTACCTTATTCTTTGTATTTTCTGTCACTGTTGCTTCTAAAAGGGGTTTTAACAATTTATTAAAGACTGTTCTGCTGTTTCTTAGTTTGGCACATCCCTTGACATTCCAAAGACTGGGATTAATAAGGGTTATATATCCCCCACCCACTGCTTTCAGAAATGTAGCATTTGCGATTGGATTTTTTTTTTTAGAAAGTTGGAAAATAAACATTCCAAACCTCATTGCATAAAGAAAAGGACATAATGATTTTATTTATTTTATTTTTTCATTAAATGGCTAAAACCATCTTAACCCGTCTCATTCCAAATTCTTGGCGAAGTGTGTTATTATCTAATTTATCCAATGTGTTTTGGAAATTTTTGAGAAACCAATCATCCGGTTTAATTTCTTAATATTAATCTTTTGAGCTCCTTCTTTGTTTATTATTGGGCAGAAAAACATAACCCAGATCCCCTAGTAGAGATAATTTGCCAAATACAAGATGAAAAAGAAAGGCTCGTGATGGAATCCTGCGTAATAAATTGGAACCCATGCATTAATAAAGATAAATTTTTGAAAGTAAGCAATGTGGGGTTTGAATATATGTTAAACAAGATATGAAAAATAAAGAGAATTTTTTGTAATTTTGTCAAGTGGTTGTAATTTGAACAAAATTTTGTATTAATAATAACAATGGATGAGACCAAATTAATTACAAGTGACATCCTGGAACAGCTGTTTCACGCTCATTGGCAAACAGCTGTCCCAGGATGTCGCTTGTAAACAATTTGGTCTCATCCATTGTTATTATTAATAATTCAAATGCGCAGTTTGAATTTTTATGCATTAAAAAAATTCATTGGGGCCTGCGCAATGCTGGCACATGAATTTTCTCACTGATGGTTCATTGGTGAGTTTTTCATTGTTTATTTTATCCTATGAGACACCACTGCGCTTCCGATGAAAAATTTTGTATTATTGTAAAATGATAGTAATAGAACAAAGCTTTGTATTGTCTGTATCATCTTTAGTATTAAGCATGAAATCAGTAATTTTAAACCAAGTTTTGTAATGATTTGAAAAATAAGTGAAATTTGATTACTTAATATTTGTAAATTTTTAAAATTTGTATTCTTTACAGGAAGACGAAAGTTTTTCTTTTCCTCAAATATAAACCTGAAGAAGCTTCTCGTTTAAAGAACCGAAATATCGTTTGGATTAAAGATGTTTATCAGATCATGGGAATTTTCTTTTCTATTTTATAAATCAACAGGTTTTTCCAAAGTGTACATCATAATAATAACTTATTTACAAAGTCTTCACCACTGCAAAAAAACAATATTAAGAAATTTATTTTTATTATTAATTGTCCTGATGATAATGAAACAAGTTAAAAAAAAATTTTAAGTATTTATAATTTTCAAAATATATAAGAAATTCCTGTTTTTTTTTGTTTTTTTTTAATCAAGCTTTCGCTCCAAGTTGAAATTTCAATATTATCAAAAGAATGGTGATAACAATCAAATAATGTACGAAACGCCTGCATATTACATTAAATTTAAGGAAATGTAATCAGGGTTACATTTTAGAAAAATATTAAGTTATATGGATATTATAAAACACACATTGGAGCCTCCATGTCAAGAACATTTTTTCATTCCTATAAATAAAAGACTCCATGTTCTTTTACTCAAATGTTTTAAAAACATATAATAATAATTTTTATTATCAGAACATATTAATTTCTAAATGATTTTATATAAAATAATTTCCATTAAAAACTCATGTAATTTAAATTTAACAATTTATAAAATAAAGATTAGTTATGTAAATGAAGACTTATTATTTAAACCATAATGGCTATTAAAATGAAGAATATCTTTTCTGTAATAATTTAACAGTGATTTCCTTTGACCTGATGATGATTCCTGAAGTGAAACACAAAAGGCCTCTCTCTTCCCTCCTCCATTAGATCAGTCAAATCCCACAATCTCTTCATTTTCCGTCGTCTTCTTTTACAGCTTTTTCTCTGTCCATGAGGGGTCGCTGACGAGCAAGTCCTTGCTCAATATTTGGTTTTGACAAGATTTTATGGTCGGATGCTCTTCTTGTTGCCAACCCATATGACAGGAATAACCCAAAGATGTCATAGACGGCGAAAGAAGAGACAGATGAAGGAGGAAACAACACAGGAAAGAAAGCAAACATCCATGCCCATGCCAGGATTTGAACCTAGGCTCCGACTCATCTGCCTCATGAGAGCTTGCGCATAAGACCGTGCCGGAACAGCAAACTCTTCATTTTTTCAGTAAATTTGCCATATCAAGGCTATTTAAGGGAAATATATTTGCAAAAAAATGTATCGATTTGCATATGTTTTTAGAAACTGCAAACATAAAAAAAATTATATAACTTAATAAACAAATCAGCACATATCTAAATAAAAATGAATATTAATAAAATATTGCCACCAATATAGCACACATTTAATAAAAAAATTATTTACATTTAAAACCTGGACGTATGCATTCGATCCCCCGCCCTTTATTTGGGGACCTTTTTCAAGTCACTGGGTAAAAAAGGAAAAAAAAAAAGAAACTCTGCAGGAGTCGTCAAAAAAATGATTCCCTTGGTGATATGGGTAATGTTGTTTGAGTCTCCCTCTGGTGTTGGGTGTTAGAGTCTTTAATCCGTCGTCTGCTAATTATGAAATAAAGGCGCTATAACTTTAGTTTTTTAGAATTTTAACTTAAATGCCATATTCAAGCACATTGCTAGTGGATAATTCCTTGTTGTAACTTTTGCCAGTTTTTATCATTATGGATTCATAGAATTTTCTTAGATATTCATTTTCGTATTGTCCCAGGATGATTGGATTTTCGGTGTCAAGTGTATGTGAAAATTTATTACAATGAATAGCCGTATAATACATTTTATTTTTCTTTTCTACGGCAGTTTCATGTTCTTTGAGACGTTTTTTTAATGGTCTTTTTGTTTGACCAATGTACAGACATTCTGTATTGTCCTGATTGGATTTGCATTTAATGCCATATATAGTGTTTAATTTTGTTTTTTTATTATTATCCTTTTTGCTGACTACTTTCTTTTTAAGAAAACTTGCTATCGTGTTGTTAGGTTTACATGCAACTCCTATTCCCGCATTAAAAAGTATGGGTTTTACTTTGTTATATATTACTTCATTGTAAACCATAGAAATATATCGATTGACATTTTTCTTTTTAGTTTTGTTTTTGTCTTTGCTTCTTTCGATCATTTGATATTTATTTTTATTGAGGGTTTTTTTAATGCAACCATTAATTACTGATTCAGGAAAGCTATTACCAACAAAAATTTGCTTTATTTTTAATAATTCTTCCTTTAGTAGCATTGGACTAGAGCATATTTTGATTGCTCTATCAATTGCCATTTGACATGCATTAATCTTATAACAGTTAGGAACAGAGCTATGGTAATTGATAGTTACCATAGCATCTGTTTCTTTTCTATAGACTGTGGAGTTATATGTTAGTGGTTGTTTCTGAATTAGTATATCCAAAAATGGGATCATATTGTCCTTTTCTTCTTCCATTATAAACTGAATGTGAGGTTCTATACTATTGAAATCATCCAAAATGGAGTTGACGTAATCCTTATTAACGATGAGAAAAGAGTCATCAACATACCTGTTTACATAGTGTACATTATGTATAACTCTATCTAAAGCAAAGGCTCTATATTCAAGGAAATTCATAACGCATTCTGCTAAGTATGCGGAGGACGGTAGGCCCATAAAAACTCCCTTTGTTTGCATGTATACTTTACCATTAAATGAAAACATTTGGAGTTGGAAAATGAGAGCTATTAAGTTGACAAATTTTTTCATATTAAAATACGTTTTTCCTTCTATAATATTGACGTCATTTTCCACAATATATTGAACCGCATTAATAATAATTTGTTTTGTGAATGATGTGTATAGATTAATCACATCTAATGAGATCATTTTGGTATTTTCAATAGGTTGATTACGTATTTGTTTGACAAATTACGTATTTGTTTAATTATTGGATCCCGGTTTATAATGCAGTATTTTGATTGCCACTTTAGATTTTCTAAACAGTTGACAATGTTTTTTGAAATAAGAGTTATAGCTTTATTTTTGCAATTTATAATGGGTCTTATTTTAAAAAGATTTTCTATTTTTTCTTTATGGACTTTCGGTAAGCCTTTGAATGTGGGAATTTTATTTAAAATTAGAGCTTTTTTTTCCATTTTTTTGGAAATAATTGCATGTGTTTGTGCTTTTTCGATTTTTTGCTTAATTTCCTTAATAGCCTCCTCTTCCGAAATTCCAAGCAAACTAAACCCCTCGGTGTTGTTAATGAATTGGTTACACATTTTGTTATAATCCTCCTTGTTTAATATAACTACTGCTCCTCCTTTATCCGCTTCTGTTATTACAATATTATCACTTTTTTGTTTTAAGTTCGTTAATTCCTGGATTTGAACTTCATTTAAGTTAGATTTAGTATATTGTTTATATTTTAAACCATGATGCATGTGTCCAATTCTTTTTCTAACTAATTTTCTTTCATTAGGATCTGAAATGAATCTAACCTGGGACTCTATATTAGTTATTAGTTTGAAGGGAGAGAACGGCCGTTTCATCCTTCTACAATTCCTTTCCCATAACTAAAACAGACAGGCAATATTCATTTTTATTTAGATATGTGCTGATTTGTTTATGAAGTTATGTGATTTTACAGCACGTTAAATAATTTTGATAATAAAATTTATTTTGTGATTTTTCTAAATATTTTTTTGCCTTTTTTCTCTGAGCAGCATTACAAAATTGATTTTTTTTTTTAACAGGCAGACAAATTTTAGCAGCCAGGTCTACCAGTGTATCACTGTCCTTAAATCCATTGCCACCATTATTAAGCTTTTATGTTGCCTTCAATGTGCTTTGAACTTCATGTTTCATCAACTGCTTCCTCGATCATAAAATGTTATCCTTTACAAAGCTAAATTTTGCTGTTTGGTCAGGAATCACAAAATAAGGTCAAAGATCAGAATAAACTAATTGGCAATGCAACTTTTATACATTTTCTATTCTATCATTTACAAAAAATTAAAAATAAAGTGAAATAATTTTTCCTTTCCTGAATCTGGATCCCCTGTTTTCATTTTATAATAGAAAACTAGCGAAAGTAATTTGTGGTGATTAGATATTTTACATGCACTTTTATTTAAGCAGATATTACAGAAGTAAGAAATCCACTTCACCCCTGTCACATGTTCATCAGGAATGATTTTTTTACTTGCTGGAGGTGAGATGACAAGTGAAGTTTGTAATGGTTGGCAGCGAGTCTTTTTTTTTTTTTAATCTACATCTTATCTTTATATATAAAATTGAATGTTTGCTTGTCCCGTATGTGTTCCTATACCATTCATCAGATTGCGATGAAACTTTGGTGAGTTGTTGCGCACATGCCCGTGAAGGTTTCTGAATTAGTAAAACCATTTTACAAATATCTGGTGCGCGTGCACACAGGGACAATCACTACAAAGTGGGTGTGGACTAAATTAGAAAATCCATGCTTCGCACATCGACTGCTCATGCATCGGAAAACCTTCTGATTTATTCGTGTATGCACCAGACAAAAAAAAAACAAAAAATATTGTTTATCCAAAAGCACTTCAATAAACAGAATTAAAACACAAACACTTTCTTTCTTTGAGTGGCATTGCAACGCATGCCGGGTACAGCTAGTAATATAATAAAAATATTACATTTATCATAATGAGAATAATCAATTAAGAACTTAATTCAAAATAGCAAAATTAACACAATGCAATCAGAAGAAGGGAAAGAAAGTGCCAAATACCAAATGGTAAATATTTTCCTAACGACAACACTTTCAATGAAGAAGAACTTCGGCAAAACTTTATATTAATTAGTGACTGAGCAAATTTGAAAAGGTATGATTTATTTTTTCCACTCAATAATCATTATATGACTTCTTATTTGAGACACTTCAGTCCCAAAACCAGTCCATTAAATAGTTTTTGGCAAATCACTGCAAATTTATTAATGTCATCCTAAACATGCTTTTTCAATGCTAGGTTTTGCAAAGATAAGTTTTTTTTATTTTTTGGTCTTCTGAAAAGATCAGCAGACTAATGTTTCCGTTTTGTCTGTCCTGTGGACAAGTATCATTAAAATCTCATTAAGCACAACAATCACATCGTCTTTTGCATGCGCAACAATCACATTTATAATAATAAGGAAATTAAAGCAATATCAATGATATTTTCTTATCAGAAGACGTTGCGAAGCATTGTGATTGGTTTACTAATCGCTATGCCTACCTTGTTTTGAACCAATTTTTGTCATAAAATTCAGAGCTATCACATAAAGAGATATCCACCATTAACTATTGTTTTTGGATAAGGCTGGTTTTGGAACTCATTTCAGGGGCATCCTCCATTATGGGCAAGGGGGCACTTGCCCTTTTCTACCCAAGAATATTTCAAATTTAATTCAACTTAAATAATTTGTTTCTCGTAAAAGTGTTAGCAAATATTTTCAAAATAGTTCAATTAATTAACAGAATATTTTGTCACTCCCTTGGAAAAATGTGTACAATACCTCATTTATGTTTAAGATTTTGCATTCACAATATAATTTTAACAGTGCAGCAGTGATTAACTGAAAACATTTTCACACAAATTAAAAGAAATAAATTATTTTACCAAAGGGTTTTAATACTGAACATTTTTTTGATAATAACCAGATGCCTTCTAAAAAGATCCGACTGCAGAATCAGCAGTGAAATACTTGAAGACGATGAAAACGGTCATTACACAATTCACAGATAAAAGCATTTCCATCACTTCAAATTCTCAGATTCATTAGTTTAAATTCAACTCTGAAGATAGAGAAAAACCTTTTTTTTTACATATTTTTTCTTCTTCCAAAAAATGGCTTTTAACTAGCTGAAAGTTTGGTAGATATAAAGTTTCTTAAGGCAGTTTTTCACCAGCGTGCGACTTCATGTGAACATTAAGAGCTGAAGACTGATTGAATGCTTTGTTACACAATACACATGCAAATGGCTTCTCACCAGTGTGAATTCGCAGGTGACGGTTAAGATGCGAGGACTGGCAAAAATGTTTGTTACAGAATTTACATTGAAATGGTTTTTCACCTGTATGGGTTCTCAGATGACGATTGAAATCAGTAAGCAGAGCAAAAGTCTTATTACAGAATTTACACTGATGTGGTTTCTCGCCCGTGTGAGTTGTCAAATGATTCACCAGAACTTCAGATCGAGAAAAACTTTTACAGCAGAACTTACAAGTAAATGGCTTTTCATTGGAATGTATTTTCACGTGACGTTTAAGATTTGAAGATCGAGCGAAACTTTTCTTACAGATCTGACATTCATACGGTTTTTCTCCCGTGTGTTTTCTCACGTGATCACACAGTTCCGATTTCTGAATAAACTTTTTGTCACAGAATTCACACGCAAATGGCTTTTCACCAACATGGGATTTCCTATGATAATTAAGCCCTGAATTTTGAGTAAAAGTCCTGGAACAAAATTCGCATTCTAATAACTTTTCACCAGTGTGGGTTCTCAAATGAGCATTGAGATTGTACGATCGCGAATAGCTTTTATAGCAAATTTTACACTGAAATCGCGTTTTCATATGGCTTTCATCGCAATGGACTACTTCTGCAACTGTTGGACCACTCATTACGCAGCATATATTTATGAACACAATTGAAAAAATGTGATTAAAAAATTTCATAAATATTCGAAAACAAGACTGAAGCCATCACTTGCCGCGGTTTGATTTAACCCTGACCACCTGGGTAGAGAGCGACATCTAGTGAGGAAACTGTCACTTATTTCCGAATAAATAACCAAAGGAAAAATTCACGTGCCAACTAATAAGGCAGGTCATAAATGATTTTTTTTTTGGATCAAATTTTAAACGTTTTTTACATTTTTGCATCCACGATTGTTTTAATGCAATTTCCATGCATTCGATTGGAAGCGAGAGGTCGATTAATGGGTCAATTTTCAAGAAAACCTGCAGTTTTGGTAAAAAAAGTTTGAGGTCTTAAATTACAAGATTTCCTTTTCAAAATGATTGCTTTTGATGTTCTTACATCTATGATGTATGTGGTTCATCCCATTTTGGTTATTTAAAAAAAAAGAAGAAAAACAAGATATCCACGGAAGTGACTTGTGATGATAATGTCGGATTTTAATATAAAATATATTCGAAATAATAAATTTACGTGGGAAAAACTGTGAAATAAGTAAATAGAAGACTATAATTTATGAACTAAAAGAACTTTTAGCATCCTGGCATCCTTTTAAAAATAATAAGAACTTGCATCAACTAAATACAGATCTTCCGTAGATTGGCCCACCTACAAAAGGCAAAACCTACTGACAGATTCACTCATCAACGCGCAGTTGACTGAACCTAGGAACTTGAAATTTTCGGGAGGGGTTTCTTCTGTGACGTCGATTTTTAACTTTGCATCAATATGTAAGCTCAAATAACATGTCACCAGACATGTTGACAAAATGGCTGGATATGAGTAAAAATAAAAACTGTTGTGAGTTAAAAGGATTATTATCATGGAAGTATTTATATTGTGAACTCACATAAAACCTTATTTAAAAGAAAATAAGCATTGTGAGGGGAAATTGTTGAAAAACACTGCATATTTTCCCAGGCAGCATCATGCCATGTTGCTATTGTCATTTACACGAGGGGCACGTGTAACTGTCACTTCATTATTGTTTGACTTTTTATTATTAATGTTATTTTTTCTTTTCTGACATAAATATCTTTTTAGTTGCATCTTACATTGATGGTTTCTTCTGCGATACAATACCGTATTCCTCAACAAATTTAATTATTCTTAAGATAGAAAAACACCACCAGTTCCTGAAGGATGGAAAGTCAGCAGATTTATTTAGAATGTTTCAAATATTTACAACTTTGAATGAATTTATTTGTTTTTTTCATTTTACAAAACCATTATATTATAAAATTACGAATGTATAATTTAAAAATTCCATTTGTGAGAAAAAAAAAAGATACTTTGCATAAGTGATACATACGGTGCTATGAATCACAAGTTACTATACAAAGTGCATGGGAAAGTCCTAAGTCACTCAAATAACTTTTGAACGAAGATAGCTAGTCAGGGAAGTTAGGTATTGGTATAGGAAAGCGACCATGCGCTATCAAGTGAGACTGACGGCAGCGCTCCTAGCGGCAGAAAGTGGAAGTAGTAACCCTATCTCTACTGTGCCACAGACTTAATTTCTCTTTCATGCACAAATTATCTTTGATTATCTTTCTAAAAGGCATTCAGTTAAATGTTTGATAAGGGAATGATTCCGTGTCATTCGTCAAGCATGCATAGCTTAGCAGGGATTTACCCACCGGGTGTTCAAGACACTGGCACTCTCAAACAAGGGGAGAAGAATTTTTTTTTCTCATTAATGCTGTATTTTGATAATGAGATTCATTTTCATTTTATTTCTAAAATTTAACTCCTTTGACATTCCAAATACTAATTTCTCTTTAATTCTAAAACTCTTAATCGTCTTGATAGTTAAAGAGCCGGAAGCTTCTGAAGCCCTCACTCCCCCCTCTCCCTTGCAATCTAAACTTCGCTATCATTTTTTTATTGTTCCTGCACTCATTGGAACGCTGCTTACCCTTTTTACCATATTCCACTGCTCTGGACACAATTTATGATATCCCAGACTCTTTATGAGCCATGAACAATTAGGTACTTATTTCCCTTTGGGATCAAATATCTATTGAGAGAATTTTTAAGAAAAATAAATTCAGTGTTATAGAAAAGAATTAGTAAAATATCTAATTTCGTTGCCAACTGTATGGAAATCCCACATAAAATTACATATACCGTAATGACTTCACATGCTATGTCTATATGCAGGGGATGGACACAGTAATAAAAAAAACACCCATATGAAAATGGCCCATACTTCATTTGCATCGAAGAGCTACGCTATCTAGAATAGATGTCTGCCACCTAATGGCCGCGAAAGAGGTATCAATCGATACCATATGGGTTGCATGTGACAATTAAGGCATTGACATGGGAAAGGTAGTAAGTCAAAAAAAAAAATTTTTCAGGGAAAGAAAAAACAGTTTTGACAATACTAAATAACAAGTTATATTTGCCATCTTGTTTGTAGCATTCGTAAGAACTACATAGCTCCAAATTTTGACTTACTGCCATTTCTACGCCATGGGCGCTATGTCTTACTACCTTTTGAATGAAAAATCTGAAAAATGATTTTTTTTTACTTACTACCTTTCCCATGTCAATGCCTCAATTGCGCTAGCAGTGAAACGTCATTATGTCGGATCTCTCAGACTTCTGAAGAGACATGATCATTGAAGTGTGCCTGGCTGGAGTTTCAGTGACAAAAACAGCCAACCTTGTGGGTGTTGCAAGAAGCACTGTGTCAACCATTATGACAGCCTACACAAAACATGGCAAAATGTCATCTGCAAAACAAAAAAGTAGGCAAAAGTCAAAGCTCACCTACAGGGATAGACGGAGTGTTGAAGCGGATAGTAACCCGATTGTACAAGACAACTGTGCCCCATTTAACCTCCGAGTTGAACACCCATCTCCAGGACCTGTAGCAATCAAAACTATCCAACAGGAACTTAATGCTGTGAACATTCATGGCAGAGCGGCTAATCCAAAACCTTTGGCAACACCATGGAACGTGTTGAAACGACGGCAATGGTACTGCGAGCACAGACACTGGACACAACAGCAGTGGGGACATGTCATTGGGTCTAATGAATCTTCCATTATTTCAGACCACTGGTAGTGTTTATGTGTGGAGAACATCTGCAGAAGCCTTTCATGTTGACTGCCTGCTTCCTACTGTTAAGAATGGAGGGGATGCTGTGGAGTGCGATATCTTGACTAGTCTGGGATCACTTGTATTCCTGCATAGGAAGGTCAGAACACAGCATTATCTCAGCATTCTGGGCGATCATCTCCATCCTATGCTGCAGACTGGGTTCCCTGGCGAACGACCTCTGTTCCAAGATGACAACTTTCCCATTCACATTGCTCAGGGGGTCCAACAATGTTTCAACGAGCACGAATATGAAGTGGAACATTTCATCTGGCCTCGTCAGTCTCCTGATCTAAATATGATCGAACCTTTGTAGGGATTTTGGAGGCCAGGTTGTATGCTAGGTTTCCACCTCCCTCACACTTTGAAATCGATTGCTGTGCACCAGGAATGGCTGCGTATTCCCTTGAACATTGTGCTTGACCTGTATTTATCCATCTCACATCAAATACAAGCTGTAATTCAGGCAGAGTGGGTCAACACCCTACTAATAAAGATTTTGTGTCGTTTCACAGTTGTTCATATTATTTTGTCCACCCCCTGCATTGATATGTGATGAAATGAGATGATTAGAGGACGTTGCTGTGTGAACAATCTGCTTATTGAAATCAGCAGGAATTTTTCTAATGCATTTGATGGATTCGAGATATTGAACAGACTCAGGAACAAAGCAGATAAGATATTCCACCCTGAAACCTTTATGGGTTGGTTTTTTTTGTTTTTTTTTTATCCACATTGAACTGTTACACAGATGAAGATTTCTGGATGAATAAAATAGAAAAGTTATTTGTGTTGCCCGATTATCCACAAAATACAAAATAAAAGTGTAAATAGATATTATTCAAAGTGAAAGTAAATGCGTTGTTTTAGCAGTGATTTAATGTGAACTGTGCTAAGTGAAATCATCATAATGCATAGTATTGTTGGACGCTCTGTAGTAACATGTGAAAAGAATAAGAAGTTGGTTGCAGAGCCGGCGCTAGGAGGGTGTGGGGCCTCGGGCAAGATGAATTTTGCGGGGCCTTTCACAATCCTATTTTAACAATCAAAATATAAAAAAAACGACAATCCTATTTTATCCTCTTTCTTCTAACAAGATTCGGGGCCTGGGGCGGTCGTCCCGTTCGCCACCTCCTAACGCCGGCTCTGTTGGTTGATAGGGAAATGATAAAAGGATATAAAAAAATCCCTTAGTTTTATTTAACTGATCATAAATGTAATTAAGAACCACCAGTTAGGGTGCGTACAGACCAAGTTCCAATGCAAACCAATGCCAATTCTATAATATGTGTTCGTTAGAAACAATTGGAAATGATTTTGATTTTGATAAAATGTAGTTGGATTCAATTTTGAATTGGAAACCGTTGGTTGTGGTTCGGTCATTTTATGCGGCAAGATATTGAATTGATCGTCTCTTAATGTCATCAAGTGATGATGATTTATGTGCAAGTGCCGGATTTTTACTATTCAACGGGTATAGTTGAATTAGTTTGAGACACAAATCATCGTTCCATTCCATATCGAAACACGAAATTAACAATATGTCTCACACCAGGGAAAACTTGCCAACGACTGAAAACGTTTTAACTCGTCCACACCAAATCAAACATCTCTTTGAAGTACCAGTAAGCAACCAAACGCAGGCCAAACCGTTGGAATACATTAGGGTGCATTCGCCACTGCCCTACACATCGATTCCAACATATCCAAATATCTGTCCACATGTACCTTGGAGCTTCGGTCAATTACGCGCCTTTAAATGTTGTAAAGTACCATGTGTAAACCAACTTTAAAATAAAAATAAATACTTGCAGTTAATTATTTATCTCAGCGCAATGTCAATACAGAATCCTGTTGCTACACAAGAATCAACGAAGTGGAGATCAAGTGTTCCATAACAGATAAGCGTAGCAACTGAATTCATGGATGAAGATAAAGCCATTGGAACAATGAGTATTTTTCAAGGTAAACGAACTATTAAAAATTTATCCACAACTTTCGGATAGCTGAGAATATATTTCCAATAAGAAGCAGTTCATGCTGTGTAGATCAATATACGGCGACTCATATCCCAGATATAAATTTATGTTCAGAAGAGAATAAGTTGCATAATGTAATATAAGGAAGAAAATATATAGTTATTAATTCTAATTTTAAAGCAGAACATCATCTGACTTTATTTTTCCATTTAGTAATTATTATAACATAATACAGTAAAACCTCGTTAAGTCGTCACTCAAGGGACCGAACATTTTTGACGACTTAAGCGGAGTGGGCATTTTGAAAAAAACAAAAAACAAAACAAAAACAAAAACACTGAAATACAATAGGAATTGCTGTAGGATTCGGTGAGAAAAACAAGATTTTCAGAAATCAATACATGCAAATTAATAAGTGGAAAATAAAAAACAACACATTTTATACTTACTACATTTTATTTTCTTTTACTGGCATTAAAATAATCCAACAGTGTTGATTGAGGAAGGTGCTGATTACTGGTAACAATTCAAAACACTTTGTAATGAAATGGAACTCCAACTTTTGTGCACATAGTTAATCGTATCTAAAACCGAAACTTCTAGCTTTTCGTTCCTATCCAAGGCTTTTATCATGTCCTTTACAAGCATTTTTTTGTACTTTCGTTTAAAGTCAAGAATTATCCCTTGATCTAAAGGCTGAAGAAGTGCAGTTACATTTGGAGGAAGAAAAACAATTTCGATTGCTTTTAAATATTCGGGGCTTACTCGCTATGAAATAAAATCACACTCAGTAGCGATCAAGAAAAACGTTTACTCGAGAAATGTGTAATTTCCCAAGTGAATTTCCCACGTGAAAATTCCCCGTAAAGGCTATGCTTTCTTAAAGTGAAGGGGCGGGGCTGAAAAGATAGCAGGCAAAATTGGGAATAAAGATGCTTTTCGGCAGTTTTGAGGGTGACGAGTTATCCGGAGTAGAATTAAATTTGGTGACGAGTAAAAGAGGGTTATTTTACATTATTGTCTATGAGACCTTGTCGGGACCAAAGGAAAACGACGACTTAAGCGGAGTGACGACTTAACGAGGTTTTACTGTATGTATATTTATTTGAATACTTATTCAAGCATTGATACGTAAGTTTCTTATCTTGGGAAGAACTGAACCATTGTATCACTAGTGGCAAAAGAAAACTTAGTTAATTATTTGTTTTTAAATAAAGTTATAGAAAAAGACATTATTAAAAGAAGTGAAATTAAAAAAAAAATGACAAACATATATTACAAAATAAATATTGGGAAGCATTTTGGGTCGAGCTGAGATCCTGGGATGCTGTCTTGTGTTTATTGGACCCAACTCAGCCAATGCAAAACCCAAAAGGCCAACGAGATTCAGATGTTTTGAGGGGTTAGTTTTACCATCTCAAATAGAAAATAAATAATTTATTTAAAATGTAACTTAATTAGCATCAAAAGCATAAAAAAAAGCTTACAATGATTACAGTAAAATAACGTGAGGATATTTTAAGCCGTTAATTTAGTTTCAATAGTTTTTTGTTCACTGTATTATTTTTTTCTTTTAACATTGGGGTTGTCCATTAATTACGTGAGGTGTTTTTTCAAAAATTTGGCCCCCCCCCCACTTGGTGAGATTTCAAAAATTTTAACAACCAAAAAAAAAGGAAATCTTGCTTTAACAACCAAAAAAAAAAAAAGAAATCTTGCTATAATATATATTTTCTCTGAATGAAAAAGTTTACGTGAGATTTTGCTAGACCCCCCTCCCCCTTTTGACCTCACGTAATTAATGGACGACCCCATTTTGAAAACAATTTTAATAAAATTAAAATCCAGAGTGGCAGAATGTCCAAACAAAGAATTTAAAGAGCTATTATTTTTAAATAATATAAGTTTTTGATTATTTCTTCCAAATGTAAAACACCTATTCTTCTTTCTTAACTTTAATAATGATATTTCGATCTGTTTTGCAGATATCTACTTCAGGATCTATGAGGACAGGAAAATTTCTTTTCCTCTTCCTTTCGTTAATTATCTCATTACAAAATAACAATAAAACTCACACCCCCTTTAATAAACAATATAACTCTAAACGCTGAGAATAAACAATATATCTTGTTATTACTTAATAATTAAACCTTCAATGCAACTCAAATCCCTTGAATAACCAATACAAAAACATTATACAGTCGAAACTGTTTATATAACCTGTTCTCGAAAACCTCTCTATCTCGAAATTTCTGATATTCCCTACATTTACAATCTAAATCTAAATTCAATGTATTTTCCATGTTTATCTCGAAAAAAGTTCCTTCAAAACTTCTATATCTTGAATTTCGGATAGTGTAAAAATGCAAAAATCGATGCCCAAAGACCACCCCTCTTCATCAACAGGTTGGGGGGGATGTTTCTTGGATTCAGAAACAAAGTTAGATGTCAAAAGTCATTGAAAGACTATTTTTATTGTTAAAGGTACGTATGTACTGTATGTTAAAAAAATGTTATGGATGTATATATAATTAATCTGCGATTATACCACTGTATTTTTCTACAACAAAAGCAATTAAAACGTTTTTTAATTGACCGCATTTAAAACCTCTTTATCTCGAATTTTTTTCCTTTCCCTCAAGATTCGAGATAGACAGGTTCGACTGTATCTCTTTTTTACTTTACTTCCGATATTCATAAGCTATTTCACTAACTTTGTTTTTATTCATGCAAGGCATCCAATTTATCACAGAATTCTACTTTATCTTATCTTCTCATCTTGTGTGTGAAACAAAATATCAAATAATGGGTCTGCATTATGGCTTAAAACCACATTATATTTTATTTATTTATTTTACATTCTAATTTATGAGATACAATAATTTACTTTCATGGTAAATTGAGTACGCATTATAATTGAAAACAAAACAATCTAAAATTGAATGGAATCATAATTAAGGGCAATTTATAATAGCACCTGATGATAAGAAGTTTATAGGTTTAAAGAAGACTATGTTTTAAAGGAAGTAATAATAATAATAATTTTAAACAATATTTGTAAAACATTTTGTAAATAAAACAAATTAATTAATTTAACAGTAAAAAACTCTACAGCTACATTTACTTAATAGGTGGATTTATTAGTTAGTTTTATAATTTTATAACTTCAATGAATGTAAGTAATTTAACAATAATAACAATTTCAATAATTTATATATATTGCCACTCCGTTTATTGTAAACTTTACTCCTTTTCCTCTTTTTATTTAACATGTACTTAACTTTAATCAAAAAACAATATATAATTTGTAATTATTTAATATTTCATAAAAAAATCAGCAAGACAAAATAGTATATCTACATAAAATTTTATATTTTATAAATTTATTATTTTATTAAAACATTCGAAAATTATTAAATAACATATATTTAATATCTTCGTCTTTATTAATAATATTTCGATTGTAATTCTGATCTTCAGGTTATATTTTAGAAATCATCTTCTTACATTTTCGTAAAAAACAACAAGATTCAAATATATATGACAATGTATACCTATAGAATAATTCTTATCATTTTCTTATGGTAAAAATTCTGTATCAATTTAGATATTTAAATTTCTTTAAGTTGTTGTTTTTTTACGAAAATATAACCTCAAGATGATCAGAATTATTGTTCATAAGAAGAAGTATGAAGATTAATTATATGATGGTGGGAGTTACAGTTTGACCTTTAACCATTTATCTATCTTGAATATATATTCAGTAATACAGTTCGGTCCAAAAAAAAATATCCCCAGTAAGCGTTTTGACTCAATTTGAGCTTATGTTAAGTTCATTAATTAATTATTGACCTTTCTTGCTTCAGCACTTGAACTTTGATGCAAACTGCTGTAGATTAACTTATTTATGAACTTTTGAAGTGGTTTTACAGATCATGGGAAAGAGAAAAGACATTTCTCCAAGGAAGCAAGGGATGATTTTGGACACAAAGCTGAAGGAATCTCGAATAGGAAAGTTGCTGGGAAATTATCAATTGACCACAAAACTGTGGGAAATATATTGAAGAAATGAGTTGAAACTGGAAAGTCAAGTTTGAGGTACAAATGTGGTCGGAAGAAAATCTCCTGTCCCAAATTGTGCAGGGCAATGAAAATGATGGCAAAGCAAGACAGTAAACTGAGTTCAAGACAGATTGCTTTTAAGATTGAGCAGAAGTTTGAGACCGCAATTTCCCATCAAACAGTGCTAAGATGGGATCTTAACCTTAAGATGAAAAAACCATACAAAGAAAGCCCTCCTTACAAAAAAGCATGTTGAAGAAAGAAAAAGATTTCTCAATCTGTATCAACACTGGACATCCAAGGACAGGAAGAGTGATTTTCTCGGATGAAAAAAAAAAAAATAATGTATAAAAAAAATAAGTAAATATTGTTGTACCAGTAGAGCAGAGTTAATTGAGAAAATTATTCACATGTGGTACAATGAAATCGAACCTGGTACATGTGAAAAACTTGTCGAGTCAATGACACATCGAGTTCAAGCCCTTAAAAAGGCACAAGGTGGACACACAATATTAAGGCAAGTTGATTTTGTTGTAATATGTTCTGTATAACTTCACTTAAAAAAAAAAAATTCAATAAACCAATGAAATATAGCCTCTTTGTTGTTGTTTTGACATACATTAAGTAAAATTGTAGGTGGGGATATTTTTTTGGACTGAACTGTATCATACACGACATAACACAACAAACAACTTCACTCTTCTTTTTTTCCTCCTAAGAAAAACGTGCCTTCGTTCAAGTATCGACTATAAAAAAAGATATGATAATCAGATGAAATGTTTTTATAACAGAATACATTTAATCAAAGATATTACAAATACTAATATTTTTTGATTATTTGTGAATCATCGGAAATTAATAAATGTTTTAAAAATGAAAAACAAAATCAAATATACTTAATGTTAACAAATTTAAATATGTTATAAAGGTGCACTAATATAATAACATTATAAAATGCTATAAAAGTGCAAAATAGACTTATTAGAGAAATTACTTCATTTACTTTTTTTTTGTAGGTTAATAGCTTTTAAACTTTCTTACAGATTCTTAATAACCCATCTTTTTTTTTAATTTCTTTTTCAAAAAAGATATTTTTGGTGTTTTCAAATATATATATATATATTTATTCGGGTTCGGTTCTCATGTGGGTTTCGTGATAGTGGACGATCCGCGCTGGGCAGTTTTCTCGGGGTTCTCCCATTTCCCGTTTAGCACAATAGATCTGCTGGTCGCGGTGCTTGGCTTTCTGCTGCCCACATTCACCCCATTCTAATCAATATATTTATTTATGAATCTTTCTTTAAAAAAATTATATCCTTTAATCCATAGCTATTATTAATATAAGGGTAAATTAATGTTACTTTCTAAAACATTTTCGACTATCATTGAAATTTAAATTCCTGCTCCTTTACTCTGTTCCCAATCATCTGTGAAAAGAATGTTAAACCCTTTTTTAAAGCTTTGATTATTGAACATCTTGTGTGAAAACCCAAAGGCTAGATTCTGTGGCTTATCCTTTCAATTTAATTATCAAAGAGATAGCCTGAATATCTGTCTATCATAAGGAAATCTGGTTAAATGCTTTGATACACTATAATAAAGTCTCTTTAATAATACTGTTTGAGCATCAGGGAGGGTGGATCAGGCTGATGAGTCCCAATAAAGACGAAACAGCTGTTCTCAATTCCAATTTTGTTTTTGGAAAAAAGCCGGCCCCGCTCAGTCTAGCTGATGGGGAGGGATGATGTCGATGGGTGGCTGGAGAGACCTGCCTGGGGAATCCACCACCGCTCGTTTCTCAACAAGGGTGAACGCAGGGTCGAGAGATAAGAATAATGTCAGTAAGCAGATTACAAAAAAAAAGGTTAATACAGTGACTAAGTTATGGATACAAGAGATTTAATGAGCAATAAAATATATACAGTAGACTCCCTCTTAACAGGCTTAAATGGGACCGAGGGTAAGCCGGTTAAGCAAAAATCCGGTTAAACCGGAAAAGTGAAATAAATTAAAGTTCGGATGTATTTGTCTTATAAATAAATACACAATTAAAATATTGCGTCATTTTATTCAATGTATTAAAGTATTCTAAGTTATATATCATTAAAAAAATGAATAACTTTCTTTGTTGAAGCCTAGAAGTCGGCAACTTGACGTATAGTTTCGCCATTTTTTTATAAGTATCACATCAATGGCGGAAGCTGAGAACCGGGATTCCAGAGCCTGTTTCGTTTCTAATTTACGACATTACAAAAAACAAATACCGATGCTAAATAATGACACACGTGGTTTTTTTTTTTATTATTTTTAGCTATTTTTTACATTTTAAAGATAAAAAAAAATTCGGTCGGTTAAAGCGGTGATCCGGTTAAACGAAGTCCGGTTAAGACGGAGTCTACTGTATTTACAAATAGATGATTATATTGGGGATAGATAATAATAGAATATTTAAATATATAATTTTTGCCGGACAGCTTTCTGAAATTTAAAACCAAATTAATTTCAAAAAACTGTGTCTGTGTAAGTATTAACATTCGAATATACAAACACGTCATCAGCGGCATCTGGTGTTGAATTTTGAAACTAAGCTAAAATTTAGAAATTAAAAGCGCTTTATTATAAGAAGATTGCTCTCTTTTTAATATTTTTTTAGGTTTTTTAAATTTATTTTTTATTTTTTTAAATTATCTTTTAAATTATATGCTTTTTTTGTCTATATGTATAAAAACCTCTCACATATATATACATATAAAAAATTATTTATTTTATATACATACATAGAAAAATCATTTATTTTACATACATACATAGAAAAATCATTTATTCCTCATACATACACAGACATTTTCTAAAACATACTTCAAAATATTAAAAGCAAAAGATGACAGTTATCAATTCAAACTCAAAACTTCCTCAAATAGAGGATTTAATTCTAAGTTGTCATGAGATAACTTGAATGATCAAAATTTAACAAGTCCTGTTTAGAAGATTAATGATTAAATAAAATAATGAATATATTTAATTTTATATTTTTGGTAAATTTGAAATTTAAATTTCTTTTGAAATCGAGTAATATAAGTATTTAAAACTTTGTTTGGAAAATTATTATTTTTAAATTCATTAATGAGATAATTCAAATTATTCAAAAATCATCTATTTTAGAGTTAATGGTAAGATATCTTTTTAATTCTTGTAAAAAGATATTTTGAAATAAATTAAAACTAACATTACTTGTAAATTTGTGAAATCTGTTTATTTTGAAAGGAAACAAAAATGAAAATAATAATTTTCACAGAAATTGCATTTAAATGGTTTTTTGCCAGTGTGTGATCTAATGTGGACAGTTAATTCCTCTTTCTGGCTAAATCTTTTATCACAGAAAGTGCATTTAAATGGTTTTTCGCCAGTGTGTGATCTAATGTGGACAGTTAATTCCTTTTTCTGGCTAAATCTTTTATCACAGAAAGTGCATTTAAATGGTTTTTCGCCAGTGTGTGATCTAATGTGGACAGTTAATTCCTCTTTCTGGCTAAATCTTTTATCACAGAAAGTGCATTTAAATGGTTTTTTTGCCAGTGTGTGATCTAATGTGGACAGTTAATTCCTCTTTGTGGCTAAATCTTTTATCACAGAAAGTGCATTTAAATGGTTTTTCGCCAGTGTGTGATCTAATGTGACGAGTTAATAAAGTTTTAGTACTAAATCTTTTTTTCACAGAAATTGCAATTAAAAGCTTTATCCATGTTTATTGCTTTTATGCAGTGGCTAAATTGGCACAAAGTATTTCTTAGTAATTGAAGTTACTGTTTAACTCCATCTTTTATGTTCTTCCAGGTCAATAAACTGTCAATTTCAAAGAAAACGAAATTCAGGTTCACAGATGTTTACAATTACCAATTTCTTTTAATGTTTTTAAACTGACTAAATTAGTCCTTACTTTCAATGGAACTTAATTCCTATGTAATTTCTCAATGGATAACATTGTCAATAAGTCTAAGTTTTGGCTTAATGTACGTATAGTGATGATAAATCTACAGCTGAGCTTTGATTGTGAAATACAATTCCTTAGAAACGTAGGGAAAGTTCCTTGAAAATGATGTAAACCTTGTAGTGGTTCAATGAGATGTAATGGAATGAAGGAAGCAAATCTTCTCTTGGATTTTACTCAGTTGAGAATTGGCTTCTTCTATACAAGTGATTGCATCCTAATTACAAACAGAAATGAAATCATTAAACAACAGAAATAAAGAGAAAGATTAATTAACATTAATATACGTATATTCTTAACACAAATTGCCTGTTTAATGTTCGTGAAATCATTAATTACACCTGGTATTGTTAACATAATTATAATTGTAATTTCGTTATTGCGAGGCAGAAAATGTGAAACAAACAATTAACATTTAGTAAAACGTAGAATGCTTATTTTAAAATGGTTTTGTACAATTTTTTATTAGAAAAAGAAAAACTAAACCTTTGGCTACGTTCGATCTTCAGAAAACAGTATCAAGGTTAAGATAGAAGATGCACCAACACCCAAATAACACAAATCGTTGGCCCAACGTTGGTGCTGTTGGGGATTGATTGGTAGTTTCGCCAACCAAATGCCAACATCGGCAAGCCACAGTTGGCCCAATGTAACTTTTTTTGTTGCCAAATTAAAAATGAATCATTACATATTGTATTTTTGCATTATTGACAAATTAAAATACATATGTAATTTTAATATTAAAATGATGATTTTATTGCACGGCAATTACATGTTAAAACTGCGCTGGCGCAACACCTTGTGTAGCTTCCTACAGTCTGCTTACCAAGGTCTTTTGGCTCTCAACATCTCGGACTCAAGTGGTAACACGTTTTAGTGATCTTTTGAAGAGAGAAATTGCAGTTTTTATCTACTGAATATATTTTACACAAATCTTTGTAGTGGATCTGGAGATACCGAAGGTAAATTATTTTGGATAATTTAAAATACTTTTGAAATATATCTTAACGAATTCTTTGGGCCTAACTAAGAAACATTAGCCAGAGCAACTTCACATGTGCCGTGCCAGCATGGTCTTCACAGCAGTGTGCCGTGCGAGTGTGGTGTTGCACCCGGGTTCCTGGTCGTGGCTTGGCTGTTTCAATTTCCTTTCCTATGTTTGTCAGCTTCTTCTTTACTTTCTCTTCGTTCTGACGTCATTCCTTAATGGTGTCCTGGGGAAGGCAACTGGAAACCAACCCAGTCTCTTTCAATTGTAATACTACTAAGTCTGCTAGGGCTCGCAATCTTGGGAACACCTGCGCTCCATGGCATACGGGTGCTTCGATTACAAAGCTCGTACTTCAGTACTTTCCATACCCACCACCACCACCACCACTTCACGTGAATTTTGAATAATGGATGAAGTTAGTTCAAAAAAACACTTATAAATTAATAAATGTTTCTCAAATTATATGATAATTAGACTTTGTAATGGATATATTATAGGTATTATTACCGAAATTTTGAAATGGGTAAACCGGAGATTACGATACTGCCAATCCCCGTATCTTCGTGTATCGCTGGGTGCCCTTTTGCCAATTCTGCCTCAGTGAATGTGCCTCCAAATATTTTACGTCCTATGAGTTTAAGCTGTAGGCTCGTAGGAAGTTTTCTCAAATCATCTTGATAACTTTTTAAAATTCATTTCTTCTCTTTGACATTTCCCACCATTTTGAATAGAGTGCAAACACAACCATTTCATAACAACTTCAATAAATAGTTCAAAACAGGCTTGTACCCTAATCTTCGGTTTCATCGCCTGTTTGAATTGAAAAACTATATAATGTTAAATACAAATTAAAAATGATCCAAAAACAGCAGAAATTGATCATTTTTTATTACAAGATATATTTTTTTTTTTGATGATGTAAATATTAGTTGTAAAACTCTCACTAATGAAAACACTGCTATTTTTTAATTCTGTGTTATTTCTTTTTTCTTTCCTAATGATAGTAATGAAGTTTTTTATAAACTTAATACTAATTTTTTCCCTATAAAAGTGACATCATGTTTCCACATTATAGTAAAGGGTAAATTAGAGAAAAAGTTGGCAGAACCCGGACATTTGAAATAACAAGCTAAAAATTGGTAGAAATGTTACGGATGATGTTCTTTGAAATTGAAATCCCAAATTTCCCAAAAAATCTATCTTGGGGAAAATCTGCCGCAGAGCGACTTATAGAGTTTTAAGCATAGCGACTGAACCGAGCGTCCGATTGTAAGCATTTTTGCTCCAAATTGGTTATAATGTCTATTACAGTTGAAAACCTGAAACGGCTTGAAGAAATTAAGGTACGTATTGTAATGGAATATGCTGGGTTAAAATGTAATTTTAGAACCAAAAAATGGTCGAAAAGGACATAATATACTATATAGTTTGACTTACATTTGTATAACGTGTGTACGTGACTGAAACAAATTAAACATCGAACAGCCAGTTCAAAAAGCTGTCGTTATTGATAAAAACCCTCCAACTGCAGTTTTAAAACAAAGACAAGATGTGCCGATGAGCAAGTTTTAAATTAGCCGAGTTTGCACGAGGCTAAACTCTCACAGTGTTTGGCTACCACGTAGTTCTCCCGCTTGGAAGAATTGAGGGAGACCGTGTACGTGAAGAACACTGTGACCCAGATGGCAAACGGCAATGCCTACGCTTGAGCTGTCCGCGCACATCTTCTGATGCAGCTGTCCTTGACTCTTTTCTCAGCGATCGCTTGAAACAAACACACTCAGACTTCCTCTCCGGAACGACTTTGGTGGATGACGGTTTGTCGTCAGAGTACATCGCCCAGGCAGCAGAGTTGTTCGACGCAAAGCTGGAAGGGCATCTTTTCATCTGGACGGCTCACTGTGGAGCTGTGAGTGCGATACTTTGAGATGGTTGGTATCATGCTCCTGTTTGGCAGAGATGAACGTTCTGGAGATTGGTCTCTTCACTCGCTCTGTCCAAAGAATGGTCTCTTCATATGCTCTGTCCAAAGAATGATTCCGTATTTCCACTCTGCGACATCTCAGCTCGAGGATGTTATGAATCCCCTGGAGTTCCAGCAATTTGTGAAGGAAGGCTGCTTTACTGTCAGGAGATCTGCAAACTTCTGGTCAGGCATGTGGACCGATATGACTATAGAGCAAGTGTTGATGAGAAACATGGAGATGGCAGGTGGGCTCACACGTGGACATGGATTGACAGATAAAGTCATTGCTCGATGGGTTTTAGCCATGCCTTCATCTGCAAATGTAATAGATGCCACTGAAAGGTTTTGTGGAGTCTTCGCCAAAACCTCCGACAGAACATGTGGAGCTATGAGAGTCTCGGCAAGTGACATTCGCAAGATGGTAGACTGGCTCCAGTCCCACCATGCTTTTAACGACTCAACGAACCTTCTAGTGTTCTTGTCAACCAGTGCAGTAGCCAACAATACAGTTAACTGTGATGAGGCTCTCTCCCGTGGTTTGAAAGAAAGGAAATCAATCACAGGTCAACGATTCAGTAAAGTCCACTTAAAACGAAACAACAAAGTCACGACTTTTGCCACTGCGTTTAAAACAGCCAAGATCAAAGACACTGTCGTCAAAATCAACCCTAACCAACTTTTTCACCGATTGCTGTGAGTTGTGCATGACGATCTTGACCTCGAGGAGTACCTGACATACGAACTTGCAGCAAGGCCTCCAGCGCTGTTTGACGGGATGTTGATGCAGAAAGGCACGAAGTCTGGATTGATCAACGTTTTAGAAGAGATAGCGCCGCTTAAGACAAACTTTCCAGTGAATGCAGACTTTAGAGTCGATGGCGGATTCCTCCTGCACCGGTTTTTTGTGGGCACGTCCAGCGAATTTCAGCCACATATGTCTCCAGTATGTGAAGTACGTGGAATATCAGTGGATGTGATACCACTTCTGCTCTGTTCAGAAAAGGCAAAAAGGGATCTTTCAAGAAGTTTAAGCGAGACACTTGTTTAAGGAAGACAGTGTAGGTCGTCAACTAATAATTCTAGGTTCCAGTTTGGATGGGAATTGCCTGCCGGAAGCAGAGTGGGGATGGATGACTCATGCAGATCAGTTGACACCCATTCCAACTAAAGAAGAACCCACACCGGAGCAGGTACTGAACATCATATCCTGCAACTGTAATTATGGTTGCGAGAAGAGATGCGGGTGCAGAAGAAACGGTTTTCCTTGCACAAGTATGTGCGGCTACAGCGCAGGACATGGCTGCACAAATCGTATGGACAACGCCGACTCTGATAGCGATGACGATGTTGAACCTTTGGCTAACGTGCTGTAATAGAAACGGTAAATAACTACAAAAATTAAAGACCACTTACTTGTAAATTTGCTATTAGATGACATTATTATAAGACCTTAATTAATTTTTCTGTGAATACGTTGTCTGTCTTCAGTGCAAACAAAAATTTACAAGCTGCCAACAGTGTACGAGTTTTATGATATCTTCGATATATTCAGACAAAAAAGATGCTCAAGCCTTTATTCCTGTTAAAAATTTAACTGCTAGTGATCTGCTAGAAATTAAAGAGCAGATAATAGAAACTGTACAAAAAAAACTGGATACACTATTATTAGTATCATTGCTCACAACAACAGGATCAATAGAAATATGTTCATTCAGCTTTGTGGTGGTAAGTTAACAACTTTCATAAGTAATCCCAAAAATAGTGATTTCAAAATTTTCATACTTTTTGATTCAGTCCATATTCTTCAGAGCATCAGAAATAATTGGATAAACCAACAAACCGAGAAGGTGTCAATTTTTCCCACAGATCTGGGATTTACTGAGATTTTTTTTTGACAGTATCATTTGAAGATTTGAAATTAATTCCTGTGAAAGAAAAAAGCAGTTTAGTAAAACTTGCTCCAAAATTAAATGAAAAAGCTTTTTCTCCAAATAACCTTAAAAGACAGAAGGTTAGTTTATGTTTTGAGAATTTTTCATGAGACAAATATTATTGCAGCATCACTTTTGGACAGTCAGAATAGTGAAGGACTTGTTAAATTTTTACAGATTGTAATAAAATGGTCGAAAGTAATCAACATCAAAAACACAAGAAAAGGTCATGTTAATTACAATTTAAAAATAAAAGTGTGGCAGAGGAATAATCTTATTCACAGTGTTTTCTATCGATATTTCAGCTTAGTATCTTCATAATTTTAAAAACTCCACAAGCAAATGCATCTGTGCTATTATTTGCTACCAAACTGTACTGCTCAAGCACAAATGCATTTGCTTTCTTTTTTAAATTATCAAGAAGAAACACCATGAGTAGGATTACTCTTAAGAATCACTTACTTCTTAAATAATGTGATGAAAGTACACTAAAATGCCGATTATCCGCGGACCTCTCCGGTTTCCATTTCTTTTACTGTAAAATAAATTACGGAATTAACAAAAAAATTTTAAAACTAGAATAAGGTAAACAATAAAAGAGGCAGATTTTAGCGACATCCAAGTTGGGGTTTTTCGTGTTTCGACACGAAAAAAGAAAGAAAATTAACTGATTTTTTTGGTTAAAAAGTAAGAAAATCAAGTAAATTAAAATAAAGTAATTGTTTATAATGTATGTACTGCCACTTTAATGTAAATAAAACGTGTTAAAAGCATTTTTATGTTGATTTTCATCCTATTTCGGATTATCCGCGGAATTCGCTTATACGCTACTGTCGCGCCACCCAACTCCGCGGATAATCGGGAGTCTACTGTATTTCATTTCGAACAATAGTTTTTTTGTGTTTGTTTATTAGTTCAGGATTAAAACCATTCAACTGAATCTTTGATGCTTCAATCACTATCAGCTAAGTATAAGGTCTTAATATTATTTTTTATCACTTACAATGAAATTGGTTGTTTGTAAATGCATGGAGTAATATTTATTTTTTTTCATAATGAATGATAAAATAGTCAATCTCAGTTAAAAGTATGTGGAATGTTGCTGTTCTTCATAAACAAAGGCTATAAGATAGCATAGCAATGGCTTTAATTTTCAATTAAAACTGTGTATGGATTCAAACTTGATGATGTAAATCACAAGTCTACAATTCTGATGTTGTCATTACATTTTAAATTAAAATATTTGGAATTCAGATCTATAGTATGATTAACTTTTTATATTTTTTTAATACATTTCAAAATTTATCATTTCCAACCAAAAAAAAAATGATAGATTTTTTTTTTTTTTTTTCCAATTTTACTAAAAGTAGGATTTATAATATTCATTTTAAATCATTCCAACATTGATTTTTACAGCAATGGCAGTTTAATTTTCACTATGATAAACTTAAATATCAATTTGCGTATATACTTTATTTCTGTGTTATGTATTGTTAAATTACTTCATAACTTGTTTTCATTCACATTTTATTTGATAAGCAATTTGATTAATAAAATTGTCATTCCTTCTATATAAGTTTTCTGCAACTTTACATTAAATATTTATTTCACCAAAAAAAAGGTAAGTTATGAAGCAGTATTTCCTGCATCTTATTTCATATCTATAAGAGAATTGGTTTATTAAAAGCTTAATATTCACAAAGCAATAAGGTTTGGATAAATAATAATTATTGGAATGGGGAGTTGATGTTGAAGATTACTAGGAACTAAATTTTATTGACATGATTTTATCATAAATCATAATAGTTCATTTCTATTGTTTTCAAAAAAACAAAACGCAATACTAATTGCAAAGAACATTATATTTGTAAATAGCTATAAAACTTAAAAGAATGGTCTTTTTGTTATTTCTAAATATCGCAGAATCACTTTTTGGGAAACCATAACATTTAATTGAGTAGTTTTACTATTTCAATTAAAAGAGAGCCAATATACGAAAATTTTGGTGTAATGGACTTGAAAAAGCCAGTTTTCATTGTTTGTGTGTTTAATTGCAGTGTATTTGTTTCATTTAATTGAATTTTGCTGGTTCCATGATATAAAGAATCTACAAAATTTCCTTTAGCTGATGTATGTGGCTATTTACAAACATCAATTTTGTTTTGGATCAATTTGATAAAACTGCGTTGGCCCAAAATTATCAACTCTGCCAATTACAATGTGGCGCCAACGGGTTTGTTGTCATCAGTTTTGTTTGACGCGGGAAGTCACCACTGGACATTCGAATACCATCTTCTGAAGTCTCATAATTATAGAAATAATACCAGGCAAAACAATTGATTTTACGAATATAAAATAACCCCATAAAATAGGAAATTACCTTTTTAAACTTTGGAGCCCATCAGCAACTGAACCACGGATCCATCAAAACTTTCAAATATTTCCAGGATTTTCATGGGCCAAGAAATCACGTGACAGAAAAAATGGAACCATCCTGGAATAAGTTACTTGCAACTCACTGTTCCAATGTTGAAGTTTCAACGTGCGTCTTCAAATTCAGTGGTATAAACTATTCCAATAGTTAGAAGAGGCCCAGTGCTGAAAACTAGAGATGGGAAAACATATCTGCAATTCCTACTGTTAGGAAAAATGTTGGGCTTTAGAACGGACTTCCTGTTGAATTGGCGCTTTAAATGTTTTCTTCAAAGGCCGCATGGAGTGCTTCAGTCGACCTTTATTCAACAGAAATGATGTAATTGTTTCATAAAATAAAAATATTTAATAATTAATATAAATTGACTAATCATATTGAAATTTATAATTAAAATTTCGAAAATTAAAAGAATAAATACAAGATAAATAAATACAAAGTTAAAATAAATAAATAAAATATATAGTTTTTACGTTTTTTAACTTAATTTTATTTTTTGATTTTTCTTTAACTTTTAATTATTTCCTGTTTGCTATATTTTAGGCTATTTTTTTTTAATTTTAATATTAATAATTACTTTAGTTATTTTTATGTTTGAATAATTTACCAAGACAGAAAAGGCCAGACACACAAATACTAATGCATTTAAATTGAAAATTGTAATTGAAAATTAATTATTATTAACTATCAACTATATATATATATATATATATATATATATATACAGTAAAACCCCGTTATTACGCTCGTCAAGGGACCATGACCTACAAGCGTAATAAGCGGGATAGCGCTATACGGGAAATGATTTATGAGATGGGGAAAGATTTAGACACCATTTTACAGGAAACATACTTGATTCTGCAATAGATATAGTGCAAATGTGAGCTTATTTCCTATTAAAAGATCTTTGATTGTGGTTTGCCGTGTGTGTGTGCTACTGTTATGAATTATGACATTTTCAATGCGGGTCAAGTAACTATTAAAATCAATTGATACACGCACTAGGAGCAACACTAATATGTTTTCAGAGCAGATTTAGTGCACTGCCCGCTATTTCACGCGCCTTTGCTTGAATGATTGGGCAACTTAATGGCACTGATGCATCACGGGACTGATGAATCCATTCAATTAGAATTTCCTCAGCATCTTCATATTTTCCACACTTTACTTTTTTACGTTTGCAACCACCCTTCGCTGCATCGGGTGTTTTTTTTATTAAATCTAGTTTTTTATTATTGTTTTCAGAGTGGATGAGTGAATTCCTAGAGATTCTGCGAAATCCTTCTAACTTAGTGTAGAATTCTCGTCGTACTTATGGAGAAGTTGCAATTTTTCACTTATAGAAAGGGATTTCCGCTTCGACATTTTGCACTAACTTACTGTATCACAGACCCGCACTTCAAAGAGTTCAAAGATTCCCTCCTACCAGGGAACGAAAAGAATCTTTACAGTGTTACATTTCTTTTCGATACAAAATTTCTGATATAAAAAAAGCGCTACAAGCGGGATTTGAAGCGTTATAAGAGGGTAAAAGTATAGAGAGTTACATAGAAAATTCCAGGGACCGTATGAAAGGAGCGTAAAGAACGGGATAGCGCTATAAGCGGGAGCGTAATAACGGGGTTTTACTGTATTTGTAATTTATATTTTATCTAAATTATTAATTTCTTAAAATCATAATTGTAATTTAACAACCAATTCATCATGTGTAAATCACAGTAATATCACACTAAAATAAATAAAGGATTCCTTGAGCTGTTTTTAGTCTATTTGATACCGGGAATCAGGAAAAGCTGTTTCTCGATTCCTACCCATCAACAGCTGGATTTGTACAGTAACTTATTTATGTTGGTTTGTTTTTATTGTGATGTTATTATCATTCACGCACCTTAAATTTTTTGTTATATCTATCCTTAATGAACAATTAATCCTTTATCAGCGTCTTCCAGCGGCGATTGATTAATTATCCTTTTTTTTTTTTATTCTTAATTTATACAATGTTGTTTTTAATATGGAGGACTGTTGTTTTGTTTTCTTTATATGTCTTTTGAGATCACTGGGCAAATCCAGCTGATGATGGTTTTTCATTAATGTGATGTTATTATAATTGTAATTTATTTATTTTTCTAGACCGAATTCAATAGGAAATATAAATCAAAGTAAATAAACTGTTACATGTTATTTCATTAAGAATTCATTTTCCTGAATAATATTTGGCAAAACATTATTAATTTGCCATAATGTTATAATTATAATAACAATAACTTTTTAATGACAGATAACAGTATGACTTTGAAGGATAACACATAGATAAATGGATAAATAAATGTAATAACTCTGGCTAACAGAAAACATACTGTTTCATTTATACAAAAGAAGAATATTAGGTGTTTTCTTTTAATTTCTTTTTTTTTATTGTTATGCATTTTAATTATAAACAAATAAAAGTCTTTCTTGGATTTGTGTTTACTGTTGCTGTGGCAACTTGCACAGTTTAAGGCTAAAGGTAGACCACAAGCTCAAAGAGTAATAAGTCATGCAGTTTTACAGGATAAAGCTTTAGAAGTCTTTGACTGCTCACAGCGAAATATTTACGGGCACTTCGGACAATATTTAAATATATTTAGCAAAATTTTGTAAATTGATGTGTAATAATTCTGGCTATGTGTTATCCTTCACAGTCATACTGTTATCTGTCATTAAAAAGGTTTTCATAATTTGGGATTGCCTTAATATTAATCATTAAATCTATCCATTAATGTTATCAGAGATGGATAGAATTTCCAGGAGTGCCACAAACATTTCAACAACCACAACATTCATGGTTTCTACAGTATATTCAGATACAGCAAAAAATATTTTCACCATCTTTTACTAGAGAAACTGACCATCATCTGGCTAACTGCGACCTTGAGATAACAGTATGCACCAAATCACCACGGCGTACGGCCATTGGGGGTACCATATTCTGAATTTCAACCAATTTCTCTTTCATGGACGATTATACTTTAACTGAAGTACTTCATTTATTTTTAATTTATTCTTGATTGTCATTCTTAATGGCATTCAGATTGCATGTTATTCAGTTTAATTTTGATAAGTGAACTATTCAGTATCATTCATCAAGCATTCATAGCGTCCTACTTGTTCTCCCAAAATAAACTGTTTTAATTGTAAGATTTACTTGTTTTTAAGAATCTTTCATAATATTACTGTTTCAAACTGATTAGTAATCATCAATTAAGATTCATGAAATAAATTTGACTAATTTTAAAAGATATATATTTAATGTCACTTGTCATAAAATAACATTTGAAGATATTCTTAGTTCAAAATTTGACTATTTTATTTTACCAATCACACTCATGGTTTGGATTATTGATACAATGCTCAGCCACTGTTCAATTGTTCAAAATTCTTTAGCCTATAGAATGGCTAATCATCAATCTTACAAGAAACGAGTAAAAATAGAAGCTTAGGAAAGGAAATAAGATCTTGTCTCATTGATTTCCTCCGAAGTTTCTTCTTATGAAATTTCTTTGGCATAAACAAACATTTTCAAACAAATCTTAATTCCACATCTGTTTTGGAAACAAGTCACAGACTGAGACGCTGTCTTTGAAAAAGAACAGGAGGAGGTAGAGGCTATGGCGATCAGAACTATCTGAAATTTGCTGACTTAGGAATTTGTTGTTGTCTGTTTAAAAGATTGGCTATTCTGTATTTTATGAATAAAGCTTTCTTTTATTTTTAATATATTTGACTTTATTGACTATTTTATTTTGCCAATCACACTCATGGTTTGGATTATTGATACAATGCTCAGCCACTGTTGAATTGTTCAGTAAAAGGTTAAAATCTTACTTCACTGATACTACAATTTTTAATCTTTTATTTAACTACTTATTTCATCTTTCCCATCTGGTATTCATTTCTGGAATTCCAAGTAGCTATATTTAATTTGTTTGTAGGGGTTTTCAATGGCTTCTTCCATGATAAGACTTTTAATCGCTTTCATCTTAACATTTCCTAACTGGAGATATAGAATTCCAGCTGAGACAGCCATCATTTGGGATCTTGTTCACCCAAATATGAGGGTCATACTGAAAGTCATTTTAAAAATCAAAATATATTAATTATGAAACAGCAAGGAAATTGCCATAATCTATAGACAGCGCCATGAGTGAATCGGGACATCATTAGCTTCCATCACATGATCACAGACAGCTGATACAAAATGGCTGCAAGTGATGTTTCGTTTTGCCGGCATTCTGTAATTGAATTTCTCGTTAATGAGGGTATCTCCACTGCTGAATTTCATGAGAAATTTCAGCTTGCGTATGCGTGCATGGAAGCGAGCAGTGACAGACAATGGCTAAAACATTTTAAAGATGGCAACACAAACAACAAATATAAGCATCGTAGCGGCCATCTACATACTGCCTCTAAGGAACAAGTGGATGACATCATTAACGAAGACTGATATGTAAGTATGCATGACATTGCAGCACAACTTGAAATTGGGCACAAGTTGCAGTCCAGGAGATGATCAAGAGTTTAAGCTCTCGGAAAGTGTGTGCCCGCAGGGTTCCCCGTTTACTGACTCGCGATAACAAAATTCAGAGAAAAACTAATGTCCCCAACTTCTTCAGCAATGTGAAAATAAAGATGTTTTTTGAGTATTGTGACAAGTGATGAAAGCTGGTTCCACCATTATGCTCTTTGAAACAAAATGGCAAGAGTATGGAATGCACCACCTGATTTTCCAACGAATGTGGTGCCAACGCTGCGAAATGATGGAGAATATCAAGAAAGCAGTGCATTAGTTTTTTTCCAGTGCTAGAACAGATTCCTATTGTAAAGGAATTTTCAAGCTGGCACAACGGTGGGAAAAAAAGTATCCAAAAAAATGGAGACTATGCAAAAAAATAAGAAAAAGTCTGACCGATAATGTGATGTATTTGATTTTCCAAAAATAAATTAAACTGATTTTTAAAAAATTGTTGCTCATGACTTTCAGTATGACCATCGTATAATAAAAACAGTAATTGCAGTTTCAATAATCATGGTTTTTTACATAATTGCCGATTAGTCCATTGTCCAACCCTCCTCTTCATATAACAGACCTTGGAACTGACTTGGGCTGTGTTATTGCCATCTAAGAAAATGTATTAATTCAATCCTCATGCACAAGCTTTAAATAATAAAAAATTAAAAGTTTAAAGAGTTTTTACATTTAAATAATTTTCAACAAATGGAATATTCGAAATATTATCTGTATTTGGAAGATATTGTAATTTATAAATACACAGAGATAACTTCCTTTGCTTAGTTTTCATGGTTATTCAGCTGATCTAATAGTTTCAATATAAATTTACATTTTTTGTTTTTGTGATTTTCACAACTTAAATAAAAGAAAAGAAAATAGGAAGTACATTTTAAGGAAAGTTAATTTAAACTTACTATAAAAATAATAAAATAATCCTATACAGTGATATCTTGAAGACATGGAACTGGTATTGAGGCAGGAGCATCTTTGGAGGATGGATGATATCCTGTTAGTTTACTGTTGCTGATCGTAAGCATGTTTTGAAATACAACTGCAAATGTTTGTTTGCTGTAAAAAGAGAGAAATGTAGCAAAGCCTTAAAAGCCAATGGTACAGATGTATCAGCATCAATCATTTGACACCAATCTGGCATCTGTTGTGATCTGCAATGTTGACTCTGTCTCATTGTAGGACAAAATAAAAATATTTATTCATTAACATAGAGAAGAGGATGTAAGTGATTTAGAGCCATGTTCTCTGTACCAATACGATCAAGATCTCTCTGCCCTTGGTAAGTATTAACAACAGTATGGAAGAGTAGAAAACATTACATGACATCTCATACATTGTGTACAATAAGGAGAGAAATCTGCCTTTCTTTGGGTTGCTCTCACTCGGCTCACAGAATTCACATTTCCATCCAATACATATTGAGGACTTAGGTACATGAGGATGTCATATTCAAAGGGTTTGTTGAATTAATACACTAGGAAATGGGACATGTTTTCATTTTCCAGAATCAGAAGTCACATGTCAAATGAGTCACCAAATACTCAAGTTACATCATCTCTTGTCTTTAATGTGTAAACCATGTTTCAAGATGACTATTCAAATTAAAGGCAAAACAAACACACAGACTAAGTGATTTCATGAGCTCCACTTTTCTAGGAAAGAAAGCTAATAAAAATTGAAAACAAACCAAATAAATAATTAAGAGGGAATTAATGTACACTTATTGCCATAACAATTAGTGCAAAAGGAATGACCCAGGAATAATGAAACTTAGTAGATGGCCATTACCATCCTGCCATTACTATCACTATGGCTGTTATGTAAATAACCATCCTACGATCACTGTGTGTTAGATTG
>JAFIDM010039669.1:0-36608 GCA_023159025.1 Thereuonema tuberculata | reverse complement strand
AAAGCTTTCTCCCCAACTTTCTCCTTTTTGTTGTGTGCATCGGGAACACGGGAAAACAAAGGAACTGTGTCCAAACAAACAATGGTGTGCCAGAAGCAATAGAGGGAAGGAAATGCTTCGCCACCCCTCCCCACGCATATATACGACGGTCCCTGAGAGAAAGGGGGGTGTTCCTGAGCAGGCGAGGTGCGAGGGCTGGCAACCAGGCTCTTCTGGCCAGCGGCCACCGCCGAGAAGCCCTCCCCTGCCTCCACCTTGCCTACGACTAGCCCTTGAACAGACGCCGACGATAGCATGCGGATGACAGCTGCAAAGAAACGGCCCAGGTCCCGCGGAATGCGGTACCGATAGCAGCTACCATATCCGCCTTCAGTGTCTTCATTTTGCTGGCTTCCACCAATTGAAGTCGGCGAATCCCTCGACACTATGCAGAAATATGCAGGCTGCGCCATTACGGAAGAGAGTCTATGAAATGGCTTCGAAAGTACCCGACCGTCGTTGACCTCTCGCCGCCTGACCTTCGCCGCCCGGCCACTGGAAAGCAGCGGCTCACAGCGATCATCATCAGGATTCCCCTTAGCTCCCGAATCCTGAATCGTTCCGTCCGGAAGAACCCACGGGAAACATAGAGGCTGCCGGATCCCCCCTCGACGGCCCGACCACAAGAGTTCAGCGGACCTACTGGCGGCTCCCACGATGCACGGCATTCCCCGAGCTCCCGAGTCTTGGACAGTTTGAATGGACCCTATTACCGGTTGTAAATAGCACTTGTAATCATTTATCTTTCTTATCATTTAATAAAATCTTTTCTTGTAAATCTTACTCCTGTCATAGCCTCACTATTCTTTAACTGAGAGGCGCGGGCCTTCTGATAAATCCCCCCGTCGCTAGGCTGGCTTTCCACGGCACCTCCCTTTATTTCCCCGTCCAATCTCCTAATTCACTCCCTTATTTACCTTCTCTCCCCTTGTCCCATAGTCGTGGTTTGCTTAGGGATGCATCAGATGGCGAGTGCCCTAAAACAACACATAACAGAGAAAGATAAGCAAATCACTGACCAAGCTATAACATCTTACATACTTTTCTATAAAATTATTTGTATGCAAAAATCAGTTTGATAATTAACAGCATTACAGTTAGGCTACACACTAAGTGGAAACTAACTGACAGGTGTCACATGTATTTGTTTCTTCCCTTTGGCAAAATAAATATTGGAACTTTTAAACAAAGGTCTTAACTTTGAATTTGATAAAGAAAACAGCTTAGATCTAAAAACTTTAGCAAGACTTCAGTTAGCTGCTAATATTATGGAACAAGGGAAAAGAGAAGATTTTTTAAAAGAAATAGACGGTTTTTATAAAAACTGTAACAAAACACCATTAAATTTAAACAAAGAAGAATTAGATATCCTCAGGAAAATTGGGAAAGACAAGAATATACACATAACAAAATCAGATAAAGGAAATAAACTGATAATCATGAATAAACAAGATTACATTGAAAAATTGGATAACCTATTGGAAGATGGTCATTTTGAAGAAGTAAAGGAGTATACAACAAAGTGAAAACAAACTTAAAAGAACTAGAAGAGAAAGGTACAATAAGTACCATACAAAAAAATGAAATTTTAAAAGATGCATGTAAAACTCCCATGTTAGAAGGTAGAGTTAAAATACACAAAATCAACAACCCTGTTAGACCGTTAATGAACGCATACGGTAGTCCTGTACAAGTCCTATACATAACGTAGCAAGATTTTTAACAGAATTGTGAACAAGTTCAAATTACCAAGAGAAGATATTATAATTAGAAACACTAAAGATTTGGAAATGAAATTACAGCATTTTTATTTCAAAAATAAGAAAATTTTTTATCTTTATTCCCTAGACATTGACAACATGTATTCAAATATTCCTGTTCAAGAAACTTTGCAAATTGTGGAAAAACTGGCATAAGAGAATAATGAAAAATTATTGAATCTAAATTTAAACAACAGTGAATTTATGAATTGGATTAGACTTATTACTAGTAACACATATTTTCAACACAAGATGAAAATCTACAACCAAATCAAAGGTTTTCCAATGGGTTCACCCATATCGGGTAGCCTTTGTAATATTTTTATGAATTTTTTTGAAAATGAGATATTAAAGGAATCAAAATTTAATTTTGAATACTATAGATATGCAGACGATATATTGGTCATATGGTACGGAACAAAAAGACAATTTCAAAATTTTTTTAACTTTATAAATAAAAAGAATGTTGACATAAAATTTAAATTAGAAGAAGAAAAAGATGAAAGATTAACCTTTTTAGATGTATGTCTTATAAAAAAGAATATTAGTCATTTATATATTAAACATCATTGGAAAGAGTTCCAGAGCGATCATATTTTAAATTTTAAGTCTAGCCATAGCTTTGTAATTAAAAAGAATATTGTAGATAATTACATTTATAGATTAGACAGAAATTCCAGCCAAAATTTAGATTTTGAAAATGAAATAAGAAATATGAAAGACATATTGAAGAAAAATGATTACGAAGATAAGTTTGTAAATAAAGTAATAAATGATTACAATAAAATTAAAATTAAAGAAACAGGGAAATATGATGATAAAAGTAGAATAATAATCTCATATTTAAACAACAGCAGTTGGGAATTAAAGAAAATTTGCAAAAGACATGGAATAAATGTAACATTTGAATATCAGAACAAATTGAAAAATATTTTATGCCATAAAATAAATGAAAATAGTCAAAATGCAAACATGGGATTAATTTATCAATTAGAATGTCTAAATTGCCGTAAAATGTATATTGGCGAGAGTAAAAGAACGACCCTTGAATGAGCAAAAGAACACATTTACTGTATTAAAAATAAATTAGACTACAAGTCTGATGTAGCTAATCATTGTTCTCGAACGGGCCACTGGATTAACGATGAGGTCAAAATTTCAATGTTAGAAAAGGATAGTAAAACTAGGAAAATATTGGAGAGCTTCATAATAAGAAATACCAAGAACTTAAATTTCAATAAAAGTAGTGGCTTAGAAGTAGAGAGTATATTTGTAAATTTAGCCAATGAAATGGTAAAAAAATGCTTCAAAGGAAACAAAAAGCCTGTAATAATTAAGGAATTCAATGAAATGTAAATTATCAATTATTGTAATATTAATTACAAAAATCTGTAATAATTAAGAAATTCAATGGAATGTAAATTATCAATTATTGTAATATTAACGTGAGAATGTAGATGTTATTGCATTATTGTGATTCTTGATAACTATGTATAAGCAACGTAAGTTCACCTGAAATCATATTGTTATCAAACAAACTTAAGAAAGCAAGGAAGATATGCTTTCGAAAATTCGTTGGCATTAAAAATATAATTTTTTAATGTTTCGAGAGTAGAAGTAGTTTTTATTTTAAAATAAATATTAATTTCTTCAGATAATCATAATGCTGTTAAACTAAAATGTAATTTTTAACTACATTGATTTATTATACAGGAAATAAGATATAAAAATTTTTGGTCCAATAAATCCTCCAGGAATTATTTTGGTTTGTAATTGCTATCACCAGTAAAATTTACATTTAAAGTCTTGGCAAAACTAACTTGCTAAAATGATCAGAAACTGAAAATTATTGAATGGGACAGTAAATGTGAATATTTGTTATTTAAAACCAACAGTTTTATTGTACTGATCTTGAATTATGAGGCTAATAAGTATATTAAAAAAAAGAAAGTCCATTTACTTTATTATTATTTTAGAAATATATTGTTTTCACTTGGAAAAATTAATTTTTCATTAGTACAGCTACAGGATAAACAGCAAAATGACAGGAATAACAAAATCGGAAATAAAGAGTATGACAGATGGCTTTAAATGTGGCAAACCACATTTTCCACAACAAATATTTATTAAACTGACAAAAGAACTAAAAAAAATGACAATTCTGCTGTAATATTAAAACTAAAAAGCTTTTGTTAGCTCTTGAAAAATAAACAACAAAATGCACTTATTTAAAGAAATTCAACAACTTACTTTTCTTAAGTTTTTTTTTTTTTTTTTTTTTTTTTTTAGGCATTGACAATAATACTCTTATTAAAGTACAATAAAAATCAGATGCTATTTCATAAAATAATTTAAAACCTCGAGTGTAATGCAAGTTAAAAATGAAAGTTCGAATTTACTACCGATGTAAACGTTAATAATAAAAACGTGGCAATAATTTTATTTCAGTTTAAAAAAAAAAGTACTATAATGTACTATAAGTACTATAAGTACATGAAATTCAATCCGCATTGATTTGGCAAACCTTCAATTTACGTCAGTACAGGAGGAGGAAGTGTAAATGCAGATTCTCAAATGATATTTTATTACTTGATAAGCGACTTGAAAATTAAAAAGCATTTTTTTTTGCTATTAAAATACTATCGTAGAAAGCTTATCTTCTTTCAGATTATCTTATCGAGGTAGGTTTGCTGGATGGATATCTTCTACATTCCGTTAGTACCATGACTTCTTTACCTCAGAATATTTTTTTTCCTCCTTTGGATAAAAATGTCCTAATATTATTTTCATCTGGATAAAATTTTTTCCCATTCATTAGCCTTCCAAACAGATTTCATCCGATCGACTTCCGGTCATAAATTATGTTGTAAGTTGGATCATTAAGATTCTCAGGACTCTTATTTTTCGACTAAAATTCGGGGATTTTTTAAATTCCCCGTTCTAAAATCAGCAGATTGACACACTCATCTGAATACGTGTGTCCCTTACTGATAATTAACTCTTCTTCATCAAATATTTTTAGTTTTCCATCTGTAATAAAATAACAAATTAAATCCTAAGCCTTGGATATCTGGCTATAATTTAAGACAATTCTACTTTTCTATTTGAATCTCAGCGTGTCTGTTCGGATGTGCTACGCAAGAACAAACTTCTTAGTACCGTATCGATTCTGAAAGTAGCTAGATGCGTTTCAGAAAAGTAATTAATTGTATTTTTGATAATAATGACGAATTCTGATATATTTCGAAGTATTAAGAGTTCGTAAATAATTTTCTAAGCCACTGCCTGGGGTTATACCTGTGCAGACGTCGGATCCCATCGCAATTATCTAGTTTCTCCTCGGAGAATGATCCAGAAGATTTCATCATATTTCACCTCACCATTTTAACGGAAGCACTTGAGTTACTACAACTCAGGAAAAGGCCAAACATTGGCCAGAAAACGATAACATTCTGCTAAGAAAACACCACCCGTTCCGACGGCCATGTCTGTTGGTGGCGCCACTGTCCTTTAATCTCGAACTCGGGGATTATTAAATTGGAAATAGGAAATGGAGAAGGAAAAACCTGAAAAAAAGAGGAAAAGAATGAATTATATTTTTTCGAATTAGATCTTTAATTTCACAATTAAAAATTCAAAAGTTAAAAAAAACAAATAAACTGTAATTAAAAAAAAAAAAAACTTCTTCAATGTTTTTAAGATAAGGATGTAAGTGAGAAATTTTTAAATAAGAATTATTATTAATTTGCAATTTTGACTATGTTGCCATGTGTAATGTTGAATAAAAATACTTAAGTGTGTTGAAGAGTTTCACGTTTTAATAATTTGCTAACCCATTTTTTAATAAATAATAATAACAATAATAAATTTATTTTAACTAACCTCTACTCCTGCATTGAAGTATAACGCTTTTACTGTATCTTCAGCAGATCCAACAGCATATGAAGATGGGTTTCGAAAGGGGTAATCGGAAGAGGACAGCACAAAATAGGGTCCTGAGTTTTTTTTTTTTTTTTTCACTTTTATTAGAAAGTATGATCCGCTTTTTTCATTTCCATTGTTAAAATAAGACCCTCGACCTTGAATTGATAATTTGATCCGTGGTTTGGAAACCACAAGCCATACCTAAAACCAAATCAAGCAAAGTTTTTTTAGGGACCGATATGGGCGCTAATGCGTTTTTCCTGTCCGTGTCTGTCCTCCCCTAACAACTCCCAAACGGAAGGTCGGATCGGCAAACGGAATTCACCATCGTGTTCAGAGGTCCAAACACCGAAGGAATGGAGGATTTACTTTTGCCTTTCCGGAAAAATGCGGACAGAGTCGACTGTGCCTCAAACTGTTATAGATATGGTTGAATAAAAATATAGATTGTATAGTAGACATTCTAAACTAAAGCATATCCAAATTTCAAGTCGATGGAGTCTGTAGTTGTCCAGGAAAAGAATCCCAAAAGTTTACCTTTTTTCGGTAGTGAGTTCCGGACCATGCTTCAACGCTACTTACAGGTAAAGTTTAGGTTTTAATGGATCGCCCTTTTTGTGGTTTAGCACAAATTTTTTTTTACTTGTTGGAGTTGTCAGCTATTGGATTTATTTTATGTATTTTAGATGAGATTGTTAATATTTGTTGTAAATTTATGTATTTGAGAAATTTTATTATTTATTGATTTGAATTTTATTTTATTCCTAAAATAAGAATTCTTAAATATTCTCATTTTAATTAATTTGTAATTTGTTTTGGAACTAAGTATTATGCCAGTTAATCTGTTGTAATCCATTGTTACATTGTAGGGATTAAACCCACGTAACACAAAACTGATGGCCCAATGTTGGGCCAACGTTGACGGCCAACCGTTGTCCCAACGTTGTAATTGGCAGAGTTGCCAACGTTCGGCCAACATACACTTTCCCAACGTTGGGTCAACGCAGTCTTGCCAACGCGGTCGTGCCAACGTTGGGCCAACATTCACAGGTAACCGTTGGCCCAACGTTGAAATTGGCAGAGTTGCCAACGTTGGGCCAACGAGGTCGTGCCAATGTTGGGCCAACACAATCATATCAAAATTGATCCAAAACAACATTAATGTTTGTAAATAGCCACATACATCAGCAACAGGAAATTTCCTAGATTCTTTATCTTATACCAGCAAAATTCAAGTCAAATGAAACAAATACACAGCAATTAAAGACACAGACAATTAAAATTTGCTAAAGTTCATTACACCAAAATGTTCATATTTTGGCTCTCCTTTTAAAAGAATTTGTAAAACTACTGAAACAAATGATATGTTTTCCAAAAAAGTGATTGTGCAATATTAGAAATAACAAAAGGACCATTCTTTAAGTTTTATAGCTATTTACAAATATAATGTTCTTTGGAATCAGTATTGCAAATTGTTTTTGAAAACAATATAAATGAACTATTAAGATTTATGATAAAATCTTGTCCATAAAAATAAATTAGTTCCTAGTAATCCTCAACATTAACTCCCCATTCCAATAATTATTATTTATTTAAACCTTATTGCTCTGTGAATATTAAGCGTGTTTGAAAGAGGTTATTCAAAAATTTTAAAATCATATTAGGAAATTGAAGTTACGGTTTGTATAATATGTCGATGTGAATATTAAGCTTTTAATACACCAATTCTCTTATAGATATGAAATAAGCTGAAAAAAAATACTGCTTCGTAGTTTAACATTATTTTTAATGAAATATATATTTAATGTATTAAATAACTTAATGTAAAGTTTCACAAAACTGCTAGATATTAGGAATGATAATTTTATTAATCAACAAATTGCTTATCAAATAATGTGTGAATGAAAACAAGTTATAAAGTAATTTTACAATGAATATATATGCACAAGTTTGATAGTTTATTTACAAAACATAAATGTAATGTATATACACAAATTGATATTAATTTTATCACAGTAAAACTTAAACTACCATTGCTGCAACATCAGTGCTGGAATGATTGAAAATGACTATTAGAAATCCTACTTTCAGTAAAATAAAAAAAAAAAAAATCTCTACCATTTTGTTTTCCTTTTGGAAATGACAAATTTTGAAATGTATTAAAAAATATAAAAAGTTAATCATAACACTGATCTGAATTACAAATATATTAATTTAAAATGTAATGACAAAAATCAGTAATTGTAAACTTGTGATCTACACTATCAAGTTTGAATCTATACACCCTGTTTTAATTGAAAATTCAAGCCATTGCCATGCTGTCTTATTATAGCCTTTGTTTATGCAGAACAGCAACATTCAACATACTTTTAACTTAGATTAACATAATGAATGTTAAAGTAGTCAAAGTATTTTATTCATTATGAAATAAACATAAATATTACACCCCGCATTTACAAACAACAAAAGTGATTAAAATAATATTAAGACCCTATACTTAGCTGAAGATCTGTCTGATAATGATTGAAGCATCAAATATTCAGTAGAATGGTTTTGATCTCAACTTGCAAACAAACACAAAAAAACTATTGTTCAATTTTAACACATAAAATTGCAAAATAAGTGCTTTTGAAGATTAATTCTACTGATGATGTCTTCTTGATAATTGAAAAATAAAAAAAATAAAAAGTAAACGCGCCGTGCTGGCGTGGCCGTGCGGTTTAGCCGGCGGGCTGCCGTTGCGGCCGATGCGCCAGTACCCGGGTTCGAATCCCGGTGGTGGCATGGCTGTTTCTTTCTTCTTCTGTGCTTCGTCCGTTTCCCACCTGGGACTTACTATCTCAGGGTTATCCTGGACGGGGTATAATTCTCGTCCCCCTTTCTTGAATTTCACTAGCTTCTCCCTGACGTTGTCAGGTTGAGCTAGTTACGTGGTCCATAGTTGGCCAAATTCGATAAAAGGAAGGAAGGAAAAAGTAAACGCATTTGTGCTTCTATTTGCTGGTCGAGCAGAACAGTTTTCTAGCAAATAAAAGCACAGATACATTTGCTTGAGGAGTTTTTTTTCTCAGTCATTATCAAGACGCCAAGTTGATGTATCGATAGAAAACACCGTGAATAAGATTATTCCTCAGCCACACTATTATTTTGAAATTATAATTAACATGACCTTTTTTAGTGTTCTTGATGTTGAGTACTTTCCACCACTTTATTACAATCTCATCATCATCATCATCATTCAGCCTTTATCAGTCCACTGCTGGACGAAGGCCTCCCCCATACATCTCCATCTTTTACGGTCATCAGCTTTACTTCTCCATCTCTTCCCCGCAAACTTCTCCATCTCATCCTTCCATCTGCCCTTTGGTCTTCCTCTCTTCCTTTGACCTGTGGAGGGTTTCCAAAACGTGGTCAGGCTCGTCCAGTTTTCCCAAGTCTTTCTGGCCAGGTGTCCTGCCCACCTCCACTTTGACTTCTTTAGACATATAACTGCGTCCTGTATCTTGGTCTGTTGTCTGATCCATGTGTTTTTCTTCATATCTCTCAATGTTATATTTAACATGTTTCTTTCCATACGTCTCTGAGAAACCCTAATCTTATTTTCTTGGCTTTTAGTCGTTGTCCATGTTTCTCCGGCATATGTTAATACAGGTAGGACACATTGGTTGTAGGCTTGTCTTTTTAGGCTTATAGGTATGTCTGCTTTAAAAATATACCCCATTTTCTTGAAAGCCATCCATGAAAGTTGAATTCTTCTTTTGATTTCCTTTTCCATCCCCCCATTAATCTGTAATATTTGTCCTAGGTAATTAAATGTTTCTACAATTTCGATATCTTGATTTTCCAACTGAATATTCCTTGGTTTCACAAATTTGTTGAACATTAATTTGGTTTTTTCTTTATTAATTTTTAATCCTATGATTTTGCTTTCTTGGTTTATATCTATTAACATTTTCTCCAGCTGCTGGGGATCTCTTGATATAATTACTATGTCATCTGCATATCTTAGATGGGAAATCCTCTTTTGATTTATTTTAATTCCTTCCCCCTTCCAGTTTAATCTATTGAAAATAAGATCAAGTGCAGCAGTAAACAACTTTGGGGATAGGGAGTCGCCCTGTCTGATTCACTTTTCTAGGTTTATGGTTCCGCTAATTTCATTTACATTACAATCTGCAAAAACTTAATAAGTCCTTCACTATTCTGACTGTCCAAAAGTGATGCTGCAACAATATTTGTTTCATGAAAAATTTCTCAAACTTAAACTGATATTCTGTCTTTCAAGATTACATGGAGAAAGAGCTTTTTCATTTAATTTTGGAGCAAGTTTTACTAAGCTGCTTTTTAATTCCCATGAATTAATATTAAATCTTTAAATGATACTGGATATCAGTATAGTTCCCAGATCTGAGAAAAAAATGAAGCCTTCTCGTTTTGTTGGTTTATCCAATTATTTCTGATGCTCTTAAGAATATGGACCGAATCAAAAAGATTTTGAATTCACCGTTTTTGGAATTACTTATGAAAGTTGTTAACGTACCATCACAAAGCTGAGTGAACATATTTCTGTTGATCCTGTTGTCAGCAATGTTACTAATAATAGGGTATCCAGCTTTTTTACAATTTCTATTATCTGCTCTTGTCATTTCTAGCAGATCACTAGCAGTTAAATTTTTAACAGGAATAAGGGCTGCAACATCTTTATATTGTCTGAATATGTAGAAGATATTATAAAACTCTTTACACTGTTGTCATCCTGTAAAGTTTTGTTTGCACTGAAGCCAGACAAAGTATTCACAGAAAAATTAATTCCAGGTCTTATAATAATCTCATCTAACATCAAATCTACAAGTAATTCATGATTTTCTAATTTTTCAGCTTTTGTTTTTAAATACATAAAGCAAAAATTCCAATGTTGTGTGTCTTTTGGAAATTGAAAGACTTTTGTCATCTCTTCATATTTCTAAATTGAGCCTGCATCCAGGCACACAACAACACAAAGGCATGTTTACACCTGAAAAAAAATTAACAGGATTTTAAAAAATGATTGTAAAATTTCAATATCAAATCCATTTCAATATTTAAATATTGAGCACGTATTGAAATGATTTGATATCTTTGTTCTTTCTTATATGTTTTGTTTAAGAATGTTGTCTAAATAGAGATAAAAAAAAAATTAAAATTCTATTATTAAAGACTTAAATGAAATTATTTTTAATATTAAAAAAAAGGGGTTGCTAATATTGCCATCCTTAAATATAAAAAACAATATTACTATTATTGTAATCTTACACTTTCAGTTCTATATGGAATGTTTACTGGATTTAAACATTTACTTTGAGAGAAAATAATCCTTGTGAATATTATGCTTCCTTGTGTTTCTTAATTATACTAACAGAACAGGTATCTTGTTTTAAACACATACATTCAATATTAAAGAAATAAAATTTTAATGATTTCTTTTCAATGTTAATTAAAGAACCAATAATTAAAATAAAAGAAAATATAAAATAGTTAAGATAAAAAAATACTTCACGGTTTTTAATTTAACTAAAATTTTGTAATTCAAACAGATAAACATTAACAGTCTAATCCATATTTCCTCCTAATTTCTTAATAGTCATATTAATTCATAAATAACACCTCATCACTCTTAAAAACATAAATAAATATTTAATATGCTTTTTACGCAAATTTTCGGAAGATAATACGACTTTCCTTTATCAAGCTACATGATGAAATAATAATTTAAAAATAACAAAACAAAATAACGAGCCTTAATTACTGTATCTTACGAAAAGTTTTTCCATATATTAAGCCTGATGAAGCAGTTAAAAGACAATAAACTGCGAAATATTGCGAAGAAAAAAAGATGTGTTTTGTATCATTAATAATTATTAATTGCATATTGAGTTTGAACATTAGAGCCTTAATTCAACAAAATATGTAACCTTATACAGTATAAGAATCATGTCATTACTAACATTCTGATAAACAATAAGCCAATAATTTACTAATAACAATTACTAATATAAAAATCATAACATTATCTATATTGTGACAACAATAAATCCAATAATATAATAATAATAAATTCAATAATATTAGATAATAAATAAAACTCCTTATGTTAATTTACAAGTTCTTCAAATTTTATGGTTTTGTTTGAATTTTAATTTTTTGAGGAGATTAATAAAAGAAAAGACTAAATTTTAAAATGGAAAAAAAAAAAAGATGATAAACTCTTTTTCTTGGATATTTGCTTTTCAAAAAAAGGGAACAATTTGATATTAAACCATTTTCGAAAAGATTTCCAAAGTGATCATTTATTACATTTCAAATGAGGCCATGAACATTTTGTAAAAAGAAATATAGTAGACAATTATATCCATAGATTTGACAGAGTAACAAGTTCAGAAGAGGATTACAAAAAAGAAATAGAGAGTATGAAAGAAATTTTAAAGAAAAATTGTTATGAAGATAAATTTATAAATAAAGTTATATTAAAATACAATAAATTTAATATTAAAGAACTAAATAGACAACAGATAAATAAAAGGATAATATTACCTTACTTAAATAAAAGCAGTATCATGTTAAAGGAAATATGTAAGAAATTCAATTTTGATGTCACATTTTGAACACAGGAATAAATTGAAAAATATTATGCTCTAAAATAAACAAATAAGTGATTTAAAATATGAAATGGGTATTATCTACAAAATTGAGTGTGAAATTTATAATAAATTCTATATAGGAGAAAGCAAAAGAACGATTCAAGAGAACGCATAATAGAATAAGGAAATTATTTGAAGAATGGCCAAATAGATAGATCAGAAATTACAGAACACTGTATTAAATGTGGACATAGACTTCACTACTACTCAGTAATGTAAAAACTTTATACAACGAAAAAGATACTATAACTAGAAACTTAATTGAAAGTATTCTCATAAGAAATACAAGCAGCCAAAATTTAAATAGAAACGAAGGGATAGAAATTAACGAGAGATTTGTAAATTTCGCTAAAGAAATGTTAAATTTAAATTTTAAAAAAAACACAAAATTTGAAGAACTTGTAAATTAACATAGGGAGTTTTATTTATTATCTAACATTATTGGATTTATTATTATTGTTATTATTATTATTATCATTATTATTATTGTCACAATGTAGATAATGTTATGATTTTTAAATTATTAATTGTTATTAGTAAATTATTTGTTTATTGTTTATCAGTATGTTAGTAATGACATGATTCTTATTATTGTATAAGGTTACTTATTTTGTTGAATTAAGGCTCGTTATCCTGTTTTTGTTATTTTTAAATTAATATTACATTATATATGATAGCTTGATAAAGGAAAGTCGTATTATCTTTCCGAAAATTTGCGTGTAAAGCATATTAAATATTTATATATGTTTTTAAGAGTGATGAGATATTATTTTATAAACAATAACAACACCAAACAAATTTAATTAATAAAGTTTTAAAATTTCGTTATAAAATCCGTTACAAAAAGCATGTAATTTACGAAACATTCATTAATTTATAATTTTTTTTTTTGAAACTTTAAATTCAGAAAAAAAACTAACATGCATTCATTATTCACATGTGAAGCAACTCTAAAAATTAGGCCTAATAAATCCGTTAAGCTATATTTCAAAAGTATTTTACATTATCTTAAAAGGGGCTTACCTTTGTTATCTCCAGATTCTTGACAAAGAATTGTGTAAAATATATTATATTCAGTAGATAAAAACTGCAATTTCTCTCTTCAAAAGAAAAATGAAATAGGGAAAACTTAGTTGCCGATTGCAAGGCTCCGCATGGCTCCGATGGCTCTGCAATGGCTCCCTCTATAGTGGAGTTTAGCTACACGGCGCTTGATAAACAGACCTTTCTACAGAGGATGTTGCCCCAGCATAATTTTAACATTTAAATTTCATGCAATAAAATCATTATTTTCATTTTAAAATTACATATGTATTTTAATTTGTCAATAAAGCAAAAACATGATACACAATTTGTAACTTTTTATTTGCCAACCAAAAAAATAACGTTGGGCCAACGATGTTTTCCAAACGTTGGGCCTACTCATCGTTGCCAACGGTTGGCAACTGTTGGCATTCGGTTGGCAAAACCACCAACCATTCCCCAACAGTGCCAACCATGACCCAACGTTGGCCCAACGGTTTGTGTTACGTGGGAAGCATGTGCAGATTAGAATGTTGCCTAGTGCAGGCTAAGCTGTAGTAATTGGAAATTTTGATTGTAACGGGAGACACTCGATTTGGTTGTGAATGGAGTAAATAAGAGGTTGTGAGATTCGCTCGGTTTGATTGTAGGCGGAGAAGTTTTGTAATATAGTGAAGCTGTGTTAATTTGAATAAAAGTTGTTATTGTTACTTAACCAGTTGCTTTTGTCATCAATCCGGTGACGTTACAGGATCCTCATTCACCTTTCGGGTATTTAGGCAATTTTTTTTTTCACTCAGAGCAGTGATAATTTATCATAATTTATACATTCGTCATTTAACCTTGACTCATAAGTAAAGTGAAAGGAATTTTGTCTTTCCATAAAATTTGACTCAACCGTTTTCCGTTTCTGCGAAATTCTGATGATTTCAGAGTCCCATCAAAAACTACGATTTCAATTACAATTACAATTAATAATTATTAGCAATTATTTTATTTTATTTATTTATTTTTTATTAATTCCTGAAACTTTAAATTATTCATGATAATTACTAATAAAAATGCATTTATTTTAAAAATCAAAATAAATTTTTTATTTAAAAAAAGATGATAAATAAATAAACAAATAAATAAATAATTTCTCAGGCCTAAACTTGTTTAAGTACACTGAAGCTCGGTTATAACGCGATCTTTCGGATCCAAGATTTCGAAGATCGCGATATAACCGAACTTTTATTACTTCGCGACATCAAATGTCGTATATCGCACCCTATTATCGCCCACACGATTCCAAATCGATTAAAAATGGTCATTTCGCGATTACCTACATCATTCAGAGTTATATGAGAGAATTTTATATTTATAAATACATAAATCATTACCTTTTCAACACTTTCATGGGTTATATTAGCCAAAATCGATTTGACGCCGCCATCTTCGCATCTTGTACAAACGACGAATCACGTGGATCGAAATTAGGTATTCATACGCCCATTTGATTACATGGATCTCTTTACTGGCTGTCATTGGCAAAAAAATAGATCTAGATATTCATTTTGGTTAAACGAAAAAGTCCGCAATTCTGGTATTTTTTTAAAAATATATTGTATTTGATGCATTTTCGTGACATTAGGGTGGGTATAGAGTTTCAATTCTGTAATAATAAGGAAACAAGCATATTAATTTATACCTTTGATTTGATTTTAGGCGAAAAAACGGTAAATTTTACAATTATACACCTTTTCCAAAATAGAAGGGGTCCAAGACCAAATCACGTTATATCCGAATTCGCGATATAAACAACCGCGTTATAACCGAGCTTCAGTGTATTATGTCTTGTTGATTATTCAAATCTAGTTTTTATTCAACTTTTCTCAAGAAAGTTTGGCTCATAAAATCAGTATGTCCATGTGTTTCTATAAATGTCCATGTGTATATTGGCCGTTTAATAATTTTTGAACTAGTGAATGCATCTTGAAACTTGAAATGCACATTTTTGGGCAAGAAATCATCATTTATTTTCCCTGCGGTTTTTCTCGTGTGGATAAATCTCTGCGTGACAAAGTTTCTCTCAGAAAACATATGATAAGTGATAAAGTTATTTCTAATGATTGTTAGCTTTGATCAGTATTTTGCAATTCATTTGAAATTTGCATACGCTTCGATTTGATTAAGATTAGGAGATTTAAGTAACTTAATCAAAAATATTTGCGAAGTTAATATATTTTCTCAAGCTACAGACACAATCTTTTTATTTTGTAATAAAATTGACTCTGTAATATGACTGGTATCTCATTTCAGCTGTGACTGACTAGTAACATGAATAATCCTTTAAAGGAAGTGTGAATTTATATGGGCATATAAATATGGGCATATGGGCTTTATGAGGGATGAATGAAAAAATATGAGCGCACGAATATGTTGCTGAAATAAGGTTGGAATATTTCAGCAACAGAGTGAGTCTTTCCCAGATTGTATTTGAAAAATGTGAAAAATGTTTTTACTGGCATCTGGTCGGGTCTAAGTGATGGTCAATGTATGGTCCACTATTGCTAGCGAAATTAAAATAGATTTGAGAGTAAACATGTAGATAGAATCTGTAGATGGTGTTTTATAGGAATTTTTTTTGGAAGAGGAGACGTTTTTTCAATAGACGTACCGTATGCATTGTTTAGATGGTGGATGTGCCTGATATCTTTCTTTTATTTTTGTATACAACTTTAAGATTGTGCTACAGGCTTAAAAAATAGAAAGGACTACAAATTTACGATTGCATATAGAAAGATACACTGACTGCTCAATTGAAAGAGAACATCTTCCGTAGTGGAACAATCCATGCAAATTCGGGCAATAATTTGAATACATTCCTTATAAAACAACACGATCATGTGTAGTTGGAGTCATTTGGTGTCTAACCACGTACTGAGGTAAAATGCCACCATCGAAGCAGCTGAGCGATTTTCAACGTGGAATAGTCGTAGACTGCCAAATTAGTGGCCAGAGTGTGCGAGCCATAGGATACCCATGTAGTGATAAGCTGTTATCAGCAAGCAAAGATTGATTTGGATCGTTTATTTGATGATTTGTAAAATAATTTCCTTACCAGTTGAAGGAACATACGGATAACAGCATGAGATGAGTTGACGATGAATAGAAAAATCTACGAAGAAAAAAAAAACTGGGCAAGATATCAGAGTTAGTAAGAAAAGTTCATATGTTAAGAGTGTAGATAATTAGTAGAGAGGAGACAGAATACACGGTAATGTGATGTGGATTAGGATGTTGAATGGCATTGTGACTGATGATGATTTCAACCAGAAGAGAAACACCACGTGCAAATGCCATTACAGTACAGTTGTAGGATGATTTTTTTTTTATAATAAGCGTATTGTAACTTTCCATATTTACTAGGATATGAATGGAAGTTATATGAACATTAGAAATATACAATTATATCTATACATATGCTTTAATCTTACACACAGAGGTTTGTCTAGGACTATGGTATGGGATGGATTATAATGACAGATCAAGATGAAATTCGAATAACGATTAGAAATTTCACTGAAGAGCATCGAAATTAGTATTAGAGATTAATGAGGGAAAATCGAAATATATGGCAATTAAAACTGTCGGGATTGGAAATAGGAATAATAAAACTGGTAAAAAATTTAAAAACTTTTTTTTTTAGCTTTTTACATCAGATGGTCAAAACGTGAAGTTTTTAACAGATACAATTACAAAAAACTCTTCCTTAATTACAAAGGAAGAGTTTTTAATTAGGAAATTACATTCTGTAATGTTTAGTAATGAGGTTTCCAAAAAAAAACAAAAAACAAAGATTCAGAAACAATTTGCTGAGTTGTTGGATAGTATTGACGAAATTCTAAATGAAAAGATATGAAGGCAAATGGCAATGGAAGGGATTGATATTTGGAAAATTGTTATTAAAGGAATAATCAATTAAATGGAATATATATATAAACTTCGTAGAAGATGAAGAGAAGAAAATTTAAGAATGTCGAATTTAAGCCAAAGAAAGAGAAGAGGAAGACTCAAGAATCTAGCTGAAGCAAAATCAATTAGATGCTAATTATATTAAGAGTGGTGAAACGATTAAAAAAAAAACAGGACTTGTAAGTGCGGAAATGACTAATTGCATTGTACTATACCGGGTGATCCAAATTAAGAGGAGGTGTTTAGACCTCTCTTTAAGAAAAACTACTGGGCGAATCGCAACCAGACTTCGTACACATACCCTCCTGAGTATGCGGTTTCGATTTCTGAAGAAAAAAAAATGGTTCAAATTTCAGCCGCTAAGGGTGAATTGTGACGCTGCTATCCCTGTAATTTGCATATTGCCTAACTTATCTAACAAATATCGGCAAAAAAAGAGTTAACGTATAATAATTTTATTGCAATCACATGTGATATCACGTGTAATAACTTTACTGACATCACAGATGCGGCTCCATGTGTCCTCCATCGCCTTGTTCTACAAATTGCATTCTCTGCACAAGATATTCGACAGCTGAATGGAACTGAGTTACATATTGCGAAATTCTGTCTTTTAACGCAGTTAAGTTCGGAACATTGCCTTGATAAACAAGGCTCTTGATAAACGCATACTCAGGACATTATGTATATGAACTTTGTTTGCGATTTGCCCAGTAGTTTTTCCTATAGAGAGATCTAAATACTTCCTCTTTAATTTGGATCACCCAGTATACGTATATCATCATTTTCAACCTCTTTGTGACTGAAGTCACTCTAAAGTTTTTCACAGTTCTTTTTCAAATAACATTCGTTTCTTAATATCACATAAGAGATATTCGTACTTTACAAATTCATGGAGTGATAATTAAAAAAACACTTTAAAAGTTTTAAGTAAAAGGGAAAACTTAAAATATGACGTTACGGGCGTTATTACGCTACATTTGTTGATAAAACCCGTGGTTGACCCATGTCATCACTTGATTTCAAAACCTCATAGATGGAAGTATTGTCTGCAAATTTTTGATTCTGGTCCAGATTGTTTCTTATTTTTATGCTTTACATGGAACATAGCGAAGCGACTATTTCTAACTTTTCACCCTCGCCACAGTAGAAGACCACTACAAGACCACTACACTACTTTTTTGTTGCGCATTTCTCACTTTGATGAATAACTAAAAACGATTTACAATGCTGATCTTTAAGATAATCCACAAAGCTGAAGAACTGTGCATTGGGGCAGGACTCCATTATGTCTCCTATAGATGTGAGAAATAGACGCTTTGTCGGTGCAGTCTATAAAACTTTATCTCAATAACAGAAATTTCTTGCAATCTAAAATTAGAAACAAAGTAATTAAGGAAAAAATAATATAAATATCATCATGTACAAATTATCATCAAATTACAAGAAGACATTCAGTAAATATTCTCAATGATTATAAAACAATTTAAGAAAGAAAGAGAAAAAAAAAGAAGACATAACTTCAAATCGAAAAAAAGAAAGAACAGTTTCTAAAAAAAAACCCACAAACAATCAAACGAATTTTTTTTTCTTTTGGTTGTTTGTGTTTGATGAAGGTACAAGAGGTTAAAACAGTGGGGGGAAAAACCTTAATGAAGAAGGAAAACAAATGTGCTTATAAATGCGTTTATGTATCATCGTATGAATAAGATGATAACTATTAGATATCAATGATGAGAACATATATGATAAGAATCAGGGTATCAAACTGCAAGAGTAGGAAACTTCTCGATTAAATAAAGCAATCTAAAAGAAATGCAAGAGTATTGTCAAAAAGGATTTCAAGGAAGTTTTGTACAATTTTTTAAAGCAATTGCTTTTGTTGTAGATTTGAAAACGATCTTTCTTGCATTGGACGATAGAGTGATAACTGAGGAGTAAAGATGTGACTTAAAAATTATCCCTTATCTCATTCTGCATCTTTCTTTGTCGGATCAAATTCGTCTCCTTCAGTCGTAGAAATTCTCCTATATTACTAGAGTCCCCTGGGAATGATGTAAGAATAAGTAGGGGAAAGTCGGGTAAGATGCCGAACTCGGTATTTCTCCGACGCATTTAAAGATAGGAGCATCTGTCCAAGCAATTTCTGAGACTCAGGTGATTAGTAATGTAGTTCACTGCACGGGATGTCGGGCAAGATTGTTTTGCGAGCAGTAGCGACTAAGATGTGTTTGTTTCCCCTTGCGTTTGTAATTTTTCGACTTCACAGTGTAAGGAATTACTCGAGTACGTTAAGTTGTTTTTGCTCTTTCATAAAATATTCTCAAAATACAACTCATAATGTACAGAACCATGTGTGGTGTAGGTTGTTTACGATAAGCTACGGTAATGATAAATAAGTTCTAAACCAAATTGGCGGCGTGGGGTAAGATGACGAATGGCAGGGCGGGTAAGATGACGAGAAGTTTGCTTAGTTTGTCATCTTACCCAACATGTTTTTGAGTACCTTTTATGAATAGCTTTTGTCCTATTTTAAAAATTGGTTTTGAAACTGAATTTTAGTGGCAGTTATTTTTTTCTTTATTTTAAATGCTCATGTATGACTGTTTATCTATGAATGTTTTATGTATTATAAACAACATGCCACGAAATTATACAAGGAAAAGTGATAGGGGAAAGTGGGATAAGGAGACAATGAATGCAGCTATTGCTGAAGTAAAAGATAAAACCTCAAGTGTAAATGCTGCAGCAAAGAAACATAACGTGCGAGAGCCAACAATAATGTTCTTCTAAATTTTTGTTGTACCTAATTGTTCAAAGTTTTGTTTCATTACGAGCAATCTGTTATTGTAATTTAACTGTTTCATCTTTGACTTTTCTAATTCATGCCACACGTTAGTAAGTGAAATTGTTTCCTTGCATTTTTAAAATAAAATGTTTCTATCTTAATATATTATTTTTATCTGTTCGTCATCTTACCCCCCCCCCCCCTTCGTCATCTTACCCCTTAGGTGGGGTAAGATGACGAAAATATTTTTTTTTTTTTTTGCTGAAATATTTTTCATAATTCGAGAGGGTAAAACAGCGTTCATATTTTTTTTTATTGAACATATAGTTTATAAGAAATTTCCTTTCAAATTTTGGGTTTTTAAACCACTTATTAAGCCAAGGGACAATCTCTGAAGCGTAAGTTCATCATCTTACCGTACCTTACCCTTCATGACAGATAATATATAGCATTTTGTCATTTTGCTATTTAGCCCGTATCTACTTGCATAGGCGTATATAGGCTCAGTGCGAAATGAGTAAGTTCAATATTTTTTTGGCTATTGGAGTTCGAACAAATTTGACGCACCCTTAAAATGATATCCTACATAACCCCTGGATATTCAACATTTAGAAATACTTTGTTCCAAATATGTTGTAGCTACATCTAAATTCATGGATGTGAATCATTAAATTCAGTTATTACATTGCAAAAATATTTATTCTGACAGATAAACTGCTAATCTGTCAGTGCAGTGGGATATATAATTGTACGGTAACATTAAAATTCTTATTACTGACATAATATTTTTCAATTTGAAATACAGTATTTTTTTATGTAAGTTTTCGGATGTTTCATCTCGAGTCTTGGCAGATTTGAATATTACAAACAGATTTCAGTTTAAAATAAGATAGGAAATTAAACGAAAACTTCAATCTCTAAAGATCCCATACTTTGCCTTTCTTTTATTCTATCGACAGAGGTAAGTGCTGTTTTTAACCTTGCCGTAGATCCAGGGTCGGATTAACGCCACTGAAATCCTAAGCCCAGTCCAATAATGTGCCACCATCCCCCCCGGACCCTCTTTTGCTTATCTAGCATGAAATCAAGACTCAAGAAGTGCTGAAGGTGAAATAATGCATATAAAGCTCAGTTTTCCTTAAGTTCACCACCAACGCCAGAACACAATCTGTATTAAATATAAACTGTTAAATCACAATCATTCCATTAACTTCGCAACACCAATAGTGCTATGTAAAGAATCAAACCATTTTATGAGAAAGTTCAAGGAGTCGGTAAATATTCTTGCTAGTGGAAGGTATTGCAATGATTGCGTTTTAGTCAAAACATAAACCAATATGATTTTGCGAAGAAGAAAAAGGACTTTATGCCTTGTGACACTGATGGTTTCAGAGGAGATGTCGTTAAAAGAGGAAAGAGAAAAATATATAATTATATTTTTTTCTCTCTTTCTAAATACCATTAAGGATGTTGTTCCAGTAAGATCCTTGGGAAGTTAGCGTTTGTCATAATTCCTGTTCTCAGATATCGTCTGTGAAGCCAGCAACTTTAGAGTTTATCCGCAATTCCTCTCATTGGAGATCGTCTGCATGAGGCTGATTCCTGTTTCCTGTTACCGGATCGTCTGCTAAAACTGAAGTTTGACGTTAGGTTGTAAGAAGGTGGCGTTGTCGGCGACGTTGCAGCAACCTACTTTCATTGGTCTTGAAATCGTTTATAATTCCCCGTTTGTTTTTTAATTTGATTGTCACAAGTCAAATTCCCGTAGAAGGGAGCGAAACCGGTCGTGGTTCGATGTAATTTTAAATATATAATTGTATAAATGTTTGTTAATCGATTTTTAAATATGCTTTTTGGCTGAAATTAATTTATTGCAAACTGTCTTTTATTACATACTGTATATTAACACAAAATAGCAGCAAGAAATTTAAGCCATTTACTTACTTATAACTAGGACAACAGAAAAAAATACAAAATTTCCTCACTGTATTTTTTTATTTTTTGTTACAACTATTATAAGGAAAAAAATGCAAATGCAAAAATTTATTGAAAATGATTTTTAATTATCTTCCAAAGCATTTTAAGAAAATAAGGTCTCTTATTATCTCTATTTAAATTTTTTGATCTCAGAGCACAATTTCTACAGAAATCGATGTTAGTGGACATTTTTTTAAAAAAAAAGTGAATATTGTAATAGAAATCATTATTGTAGGAAGCAGAACATCTTTTTTTCCAGTTTTCACTTTTGTGTACAATTTAATTAATCAGGTCTTATGCGGGGTCTGAAAAGTACATAAGCAAATCAAAAACAATTGAAATTACTGCAGAAAAAAAATTGATAGGACAGTTCAACATTTTGAACTTGATGTGTGCGTTGAGACTTAGATTATCAGAAAGTTATCTCAGATATTAGATGATGTCGTGGGGCAAACAGTGTCTAAAGCGGGTTGATTGAGTATAATAAAATACAGCACAAATAATAAAACTTTGCGGCTCTTAGAATATGACGTAAGCCTTTTCTATGAATCTCGAACTCTGTGGTGCCACCTTCCCTTTACGCTCTCAGCACTATTATTATGGTTAATCTAGGGCTCTATAGATCTACTACTTTTCAGTTTTCTAGAAAACAAGAGCCTTAATAAGCAATAAGGTCAGCAACGAGAAATATAAAATATAAGAAACAAAACCGATTTTGCCAAAGTCGATTTTAGAAAAAATTGTATGTGATACTCGTATAACAAAAGAAATGATTTTTAGAATCAGTGAGCTAATTTCATTGCAAAATCAAAAGTTAACAGTGATTTCTTTGCAGCATTGTTTTATTGGAGTTTTTAAAATCCCTCTTGTTGGACAGCTTCTTGCAAAAATGTTAGGCACTTTGTTCTCTCACTTCAGAGATTAGTTAAATGAGATTACACTGAAACATCGAATTTTTTTTAACTCGGTGTATAATCATCTTTTCAGCATCTTAGATTTTAAATTTGATTTATTTATTCCTTTTGATTTATCTAAGCTTCGGCTCTTTTGTTTTCTAACCGAAGCACAGCAACATCTTTCCATATAATTCACATATCTAGGAAATTTCACGATGATTAGAGAACGGAAATTTCATCTAATCTCCGGCTAAGGTTACTCAGATCTCAACCTGCAAACCGAACTGAAAGTTTCGTTTATCAAGCTCCGATTAAAAATTTCGTGCAAACGATATATTATCAAAATGTTAGATATTTTTTTGCCTGGAATTGAATTTTAATTATTTTAGAGGATTATTTGTTTTTCTTATCTTTAGTTTGTGATGGATCATTTTGTTTTGTTTTGTAAGCTTCTTTACTCTCACGCGCCTTTGAGTCTATGAGCATGTTGGCTCATAAAACCTTTACAAAATCGAAACGCTTAAACGCTTAAAAGCGCCCTGATTTATAATTATTTTAGAGAAAAACACCTACTTTCTTTTTAACATAATCATAATTATTCATACATTTGTGGTACTTTTAATAATCTGATTTCTGATACAATATACGAACTAACTTAAATTCGAAAGTATTTTAGTTTCGATATCATTTTTAAAAGCGCTTAATTACAGACCTTTCGTAAAGCTAAGATGTGAGAAGTTTAGGTACTTAGTTTTAATTTTCATTAATAGATACTTTAATTGAAATAAATTTACAATAATTTCATAATATAAGTAAAAATTAATTAGTGAAAAAAAAAACAACAAAAAAAGAGAAAACAGAATTAATGGAAATTAAAAAAGATATAAAATTATAAAAGAAAGAAAATAATTAAATAATTTGAAAAAATTAAAATTAAATAATAAATCAAAGATAGATAGATAGAGAGATAAGAACCGAGAAAAGTTACTAGTCATAAATTAGTAGGATATTACGACAACCTTTCTTTGATTAGTTACCCAAACCTTATTATAATGAAAAATGTTAATAAGTATATCTGTCTATCTATGTAGATGATATACCAATTTTCGTATGTAGAATTTAAAAATATATACTGCTGTTTGTAGAAAATGCAACACCATGAAGGAATCATCAGAATTAAATGAAATTTGCAGCAAATATCAATTATAGGATGTCATGCAAAATAGTAAAGTTTCAGAGCCACCGCGCATGCCTGGCATGCGCAGTGCTCTCTGAACTGATGCTGAAAGCGTAAAAATAGAGGGCTGTAGCGGAACGTTTACAATAGTTAATGATTATTTGTTAGTGGCGAACGTTTAGTAAGCAGGTGTATATAAGAAGCGATTCTCAATCTGATGGTCAAAATTTCTGTTTTTTGCGAGTTAGGATACCTTTCAACGACTGAAAAAATGCCTCGCCGCAGGATTCGAGCTCATTACGTGCGACTGTCAGAGTTTGAAAGAGGTCGTATCATTGGATTGAAAGAGGCAGGTTGGGCAAATCGGAGAATTGCTCGTCATATGGGTCGATTCGATGCGGCGATTAGAAGATGCTGGCAGGAATGGGTGGACAATGGCAGATTTCAGCGTCATGAAGGTAGCGGTCGCCCTGGGGCCACAGCAGAGCGGGAGGATAAAGTGATTGTCAGATCAGCTGTCACAGCGCCTGAATCATCGTTATCAACCATCAGAAGCGCGACCCGCACATGAGTGTCCATCATGGCCATTCACAGACGGCTGAGAGAGCGACATCCACGCTCGTACCGACCGCTACGCAACCTGCCACTCACGTCTGCACACTGTCGGACCAGATTACAGTGGTACTTGGCTCGATCCGGTAGGAATGATGCTGACTGGGGACGTATAGTGTTTCGCGACGTATCTCGCTTCCAACCGTGTCCTGACGATCGTCGCAGACGTGTCTGGAGACGCCCAGGGCAGCGTGCGATCCTGCTTTCACTATGGCACGCCACACAGGCCCTCAACCAGGAGTTATGGTCTGGGGTGCCATTTCCCTTGATAGCCGGACCCCTTTGGTCGTCATTAGCGGCACACTTACAGCACAGCGGTACGTCGACGACATTCTGAGACCTGTTTTGCTACCCTTCCTTTTGCAGTACCCTGGCCTTATTTTTCAGCAAGATAATGCCAGACCACATACGGCACGTGTTGCTATGACCTGTCTTGCAGCTTGTGAAACACTTCCTCTCCAATCTCTCCCCGGATCTCTCTCCAATCGAGCTTGTCTGGGATATGATGGGAAGGCGACTGCATCCACCAGGGAATGTAACACCATTTTCCACCAGCCCGACAATTGGAGCAAATTTGGCAAGCAATACCGCAGGAGACCATCAGAGAGCTTTATCACTCTATGCCTCGTCGTGTGGCAGGTTGCATTCAGGGTAGAGGTGGGTGAACACCTTATTGAGCTCGTTACTTTATAACTCTGTAACTCTGAAAAAAAATCATTCAATTTGTCTGAAAGTTTAATCATTTTCTATTCAGTATATAATCTTTCTCTCCACAATTTTTGTCTCCATCGGACAACTCCTTCTAGGTGCGCGTTTTTTTTTTGTTAATGAGTGTATTTATCATTATTAAAACAATGAAAATTCTAGATTTAAAAAAAATTCATTACTTGTATTCAATGCATATGCATAATTCACTTTCTATTGTTTCTGTATCCCTGTAAATAGATGATTCTATTTTCCAGCACTTCAGTCTTGGTGTTCTTAGTGTGTTTTCGAAAGGAAAAGTTCTCCCTACTTCAGCTGATGACCCCTGGATCTTGTGATAAACAGCGATCAGGGATCTTCGATCACAATATATATACCATTCAAATTCTTCCCACGATATATATAAACCGTACGTATACGTAAATTTATACATATATATTTCTATTTTTGACGATTTTTCTTATCTTCAAAACCTTATGCTCACTTTGTTTTTAGAGCTTTTGCCACAAACTTTTTATATCCTTTAGGGTATTGATTTAACTACAAATAAGTAACAAAAAAGTCGACATCTGTTCACATGTTTTTAGAAGTCGGACATGACCTCAAAGTTGTAACGTGGATAACTGCCGTAAATTTTGAGCTTTTGAGCTAAAACTAAAAATAGATACTAAAAATATAGATACTAAAAATACTAAAACTACTTTATGGATACTATAGATACCCTGAAGGACTCGGATGGTATTATCAATCACTATTCACAAAGCTCAAGGTGGCTCAACTTTGGAAAATACACTTACCACGGTGATGAGCGGCAGAGATATTTTAGGTTCGTTTCTTCCTTGTTACAATTTTCTTTCTTAGAGTGTTGATTTTCTTTCTCCATGAATGAAAAAAAATAAAGCAAAATAAGGAATGAAATTTTTTTTTTTATGATTTTTTTTCTTTCTTTTTGAAACTTTTCTTTCTTATTAGAAAGTTTTTTTTTTTTTTTTTTTTTTTTTTTTTTACATGAATAAAAAAAACAAAATTAAAATAAGAAATGAAAAACTACTTCGATATGAAAATGATGATTTCGCTACTGAGTGTTAGAAAAGAGTTGTTTATAAGGTTCATCAGTCCCGGATCCCTACGCCAGCTTTTCCCATCTTTCCTTCGGGAATTTTCTGTATTAATAATGTTATTCAACAATCTATCCACTCAGTTTTATTTTTCTAGCAGCCGATAGCAGATATAAAAATTTTTTGATCAGCTAACCACAAATAGAATAGGGAAAACGTGAATAGGGAAAAAGGCTACCTGAAAGCGATTAATAAGACTGTCGTTATGAACTATTAATAGAAAATACAAAGTTGAATTTATTAGCAAAAGTTGAATCTACTCTTTCACAGTCTCAGAGGAGATCGACATCTTTTATTTATTTCGAGGTCAACTTTTCTAGCCTTGTCTCAGAATCTTGATACATCAGCGAAGATGATACATCACCAAATATTAGAAATCAAATGAAACAATCTCCTTTTCCCAGCTGTGGAAGGACATCTAGGAGGGAAGCATTTCCCTTGTGATTGCAGAGGGCGAGCCTGTTTAAAGTGTAAGGATTGTTATGTTCTTTTTTTTTATGTATAGAAATGATCTTTTAAACTCGTCCGTGATGATGACGATATGAAAAATTATGAAGAAGTGTTTTATACCTATTGCAATGAAATTTTTATGCAGTGACTGTATGAAACAAGAAAGTACTCAATGCCTAGATAACTAATAGGGAAAATTCGATATCTCTTCTGCTTCACAGTCTGAACTGGTTTTTGTGTTTCCTATTTATAGTCCAGAAACGACAAAACTAATATTCTAACTTTCCTACAGAAAAAACCGATTGGAAAGGCAACCGTATTTTGCATATTTAGAACTAGGAGAAGGCCACTTTTGGTTAAATGACCAGATTTTCTCAGTGTCAAAGCGGAACGCCGAACTTAGGCTATCCCCGAAGGATATATCAATATATTATCATTTTAAGCAATACATCAATGTTACATAACATATAATATAAAACATTGGCTTTCACTTTTTACTTATAATCATTAATTTTTAACTAAAAATAAAATACTTAATGAAGATTTAAAATTGCTTTACGTAAAAGAACATATCAAACGAATTAGCCTAAATCTTAGTTATTTTTAAATTTTAACATTACATAATTTCATTTCATTGAACATTATTGCATTAAAATATTTGAAAAGAGTGGGAAAGGCGCAAAAACGTTTACCACAACTACCTCACACTTTCTTCGGACACACTTAAATTTAAGCCTGAAATAAGTTTCGTAAATTTTGAAGAACGTTTATTTTGCACGAAATGTTTTTGTACATAATATTAAATCCATTCCTCAAGTTGCCTTTTCTAAATCTTTCGATATTGAGATGAGGAACTTTTAAAAAATGGAGTTAACACTTTACTTGAACATTATCTTTATTGGTATTTCAGGTGTCTTGATCATTATCTCCACCATGTGTAGATGTGTTCCACACGTTTCACATGGCGATCTGATGTGGCTTTCTTCAGAAAATAATACTTAGTTTGCAATTCAGTGATGAAAGAACATTTGCTTTATGGCAAACAAGGCAGAAGTGCAGCGCAGAAAATCTTAATTTCAAAAGATCGATTTTGAAAGAGGAACATTTTAGCGTTCCCAGGAACTTTACAGGAAGTTACTGTATAATTCTTACTATATAATACTACATAATACTTGAAAATCAATGGAAAAAATGTCAAATACCTCGTAGTGTTGGTTCCGCAACCCATCTACATTTATGAAATTATTCCATATGCGCTTCCATCTCACAAAAAGATATTGAATTTGGCATATACAGTTTGTATTATCTCCTTGTAAGACATGTTCTGCTTCATTAATCAAAGATACCAATGCTATTTTGGTTTAATAAACTCGATGCTAATATTAGGTCAAGTGCCAAGATTTGCCAATATTGGCCAAATATTGGATGCTACTAGGGTATTTATAATCGATAGCTTCGTTTCATTATTGTCACCCGCATTTATATGCACACGTTAATATAATCTTTATATAACATATTGTTTATAAGTTATCCAATACAACTTTGTAAGGTCAAGTTATTTTTTTTTACTTTTTATTTTTTAAGTGGTGCTTAGAGAAAAAAAAAAGGTTTCTCAAACACTAATATAAAAAAATAATTAGAGATGCCTCGTAAATTTTATTTTCTTTATAAAATAATATTCTGTCAATGAAAACTCTTTTATTCCCTAAATAACTCCTTCATAAGTAATTTATTAACTAACAACTTCTTTGAAACTCCTACATCATAATAATCATGGCAATATTTCATGGGCCTCACCGGCTCCACTTTCTCAAGCCTTTTTTTATAAATTTTTTTTTAGGAAGAGAGAATGCCTCCCTCTTTCCCAAATTTCTAATCTCCAATCAATAATAATACAAACAAGAATTCCAAAAACATGAAATATCTCAACAATCAAACAATAAAAACTGATATTAAAACCACGTTCGTATCTCAAGTACAAATTTCAAGTACAAATCATTGTTCGAAATAAATAAAATAAAATAAATGTCCACTCGTAAATTTTAAAATAGTTTTATTCTTAATTTTTATTTTTAATGTGTTTTTATGTTTTTAGTTTATGTTCATGGAGGTTCCATTCCCTTTACCAGTGAACTTCTAATTCACCTCCGTTATGAGATCTGCAATGTTCGTTCTGACTACTCTCAACTTATGATCGCCTAATAAGCGTGAAACAGGCTTATCTTGAGATGTCAGTTTGAACATTGGTCTCAAATTTTAATGTATTTACATATTTTTTAGGCGCTTTTTCTTTATTTGATGCGCTAAGAAATTATTTGATGCTGGCAGAGCCCAGCACAGGAATTTTCTTTTTCTTTATTTTTTAATGTTTTTAGTTTATATTCAAGGAGGTTCCATTCTCTTTCCCACTGAAATATTAGGAAAATTATAGATCTTTATTATAATATTGCACATTTTTATGGTGCTCAGTTTATAGTTCAATGAAATGTAATAATATAAAAAAAAAGTATCATTTAAAACGGATTTGAAAACTTTTAATCAAATATTATAGGTTATTAGGTCTAATATATCCTTTTTTTGGTTCTGTTTGTAAATGAAAAGCTTCTAATCAATATTTTTTGTTTTTTCTCATTATATTTCATTTTTTTTTCATTAGCATTATCTGTATGATTATGACTATTTTCTTTTGACTGTTATTTCCTTTGACTATTTTCTATTATTTCTTAATCATTTTTTTTTTTTTTTCATTTCTCCTCAAATATCCAGTTTGTCTGGATAACGACTGGCACATCGAATTCCTTCCTACTCACTATAAACTTACCATTATTAAAAGAATTCATGAATAATTTTATAAAAAAATAATGAATATATTTATAATCTTAATATACTTCTTCATGAACGTTTATTTAAAAACATTTCATTTTTTAAGGTTATTTCTGGTTGGTTCTTAAAATCTGTAATTATTACATAATCATTATATATGAGAGACAAATAGGCTATTTTTTTTATTTTTTTATTAACACTATTTGTTAGGTTACAAATAATAATGCTGAATAGAATTACAGTATAAAGTCACTATTGGAAATAGGCACTTTCAGCAAACAATTGTTTCTTCTTGAGGAAGTTCTTAAATCCAGTTCACTATCTTCATAGGCGTATCCTGTTCTTGAGATACAATGCACATATAAAAATATTAATTGATATCACTATTATTAAACCAATTAATATTTCCAAACTCTACTTGAGTTTGCACAGTTGAGATAATAAATTGTAAGTTATTACTATAGGTATTCTATGAACTGTAAATAATTCACTTCAGGTAGATAACTTTCCTTACCCCATATTTTATCACTAATAGTTATTTATTATCAGCCAGTAATTCACCTCCGGTAAGTATTTCACTTTTAATTTATAATTAGTAGCACTTTTAATTTTCTGTAAATTATAATCTTGCTCGATTATAAATCACTATATCCACAATTTAGCAGCACTAAAAATAAGAACTTATTTTATAGTTAATTGAAACTTCAACTTGAATTTCGATAATAAAGTTAATGAGTGAATAATTTCTCTTCTATTTTTAATTTGAATTCTCGATTACTTATCGACGAATTATTTATACTTTTATTTTAATTCCTTCAAGTATTTAGTAATATTCGGCAATTAGTTAAGGAATAGTTGTACTCACTTATATATTTCCGCTGAGTTGAATGCAGTAATTTCTCTTTAATTTTAACTTATCTGTTCTTGAAGAAAGCTTGAATTTTTCCACTCGTTTTCATTGGCTAGACGTGTTATCTGTCTTGCGGCTAACCTCTTGAGCTTCGATTGGTCCTTTTCACTTGCGTTGAGTAATTCTTCATTATTCACATTCGAATATCTTCTATATTCGAATTCTTCATTACCTTTGGAATTTACTTCTTTTGTAATCTTCATGCAACCAAACTCTTAATACAAAACGCTGTAATCTTCTCTCAGGCTTTCTTCCTTAGCGGCAGTCAACGCTCGTGACGTTTGATTGACGTCGGCTTCCTCGCCGGTCTCCTCTCTTCATGGCATTCTCGCAACTGATCTCAGAACGAGTCTGCGGTTCAACTTAAGTATCCTTTCAGCCATGACGTCACACATTATTCAATTAACAAATTTAAACTTTATTTGAAGGCTAGGAAAACTACAGAATTGTCTCATTAAATATTTCAACATTAAATATTTAATTTTAATTATCACTTCAACACTCCTCCTCCTTCAAATCAAATTAACATTTGGACTTTTAATACGTCATTCCTAACAAAGTGATGAAACGATTTAACTTCTGTAATGATAGAGGCTTGGTGAAACCATCAGAAACATTTTCTTTAGATTCAATACACTCCATCGATATTTCATTGTTTTCTACAGCATCTCTGATTAGATGATATTTAATATCGATATGCCTACTGCGACTTTTGTTGAGAATATTTGAAGCTAATTTAATAGCAGCCTGATTGTCGCAATAAATTACGCTCGGCTCTATTATATATGCCAGTTCTCGTATCTCAGTCAAAATGTTTCTTATCGCCTTGTATTCAGTAGCGCACAATGCCAATGCTATGTATTCAGCTTCTTGGGAAGAATTCGCCACAATTTTCTGCTTTCTAGTTATCCAGTTGATAGGCCCATTACTTAGAAGCATTGTACAACCTGAAGTTGATTTTCTATCCAATGGATCGTCCGCCCATGTGGCATCACAATAAGTTTTCAATAAATGTTGGGAATGCGAATAAGTCAATTTTAATGACTTTGTAGCCTTCAAATATCTAAGAATTTTCTTCAGATAACTGGAATCTTGTTGTGTGGGGTTGGAATTCTTTCTTGATAAAGCATTCACGGCATAATTAATATCCGGACGACACGTATTGAAAAGATAGTTTAAACTTCCAACAAGACTACAAAAAAGAGATTGATCCTTTGAGTTAAGCACTTCATTGTTTTCTTTGACATTGTTTAAAGTTGCTTCCTTAGGTATACTGCTACTCTTGCAATCCTTCATGTGATTTTCTTATAATAGATTTTCAATAAACTTTTGTTGTGAGATCTCCATACGTTTTGATTATCTATCATATTCTATATTAATCCCGAGAAATTCATTAACCTGTCCTAACTTCTTTAGTTTATAAATTTTCTCCAGTTTTTCTACAGTTGAATCAATGGCTTTCTTGTTCTGACTCATTATTAGAAAATCATCAATATAAACAATAATGATAATTTTATCAATATCATCTGAATTAATATATATGCAAGGATCAGTTTTTAAATTTTTGAATCCTACCTGTAGTAGTTTGGATTTAAGTTCTAAATACCATTGTCGGCCGGCTTGTTTTAGCCCATACAATGCTTTGTTTAGTAGTACTCCATTAAGTCGTGAGCGATCGTGAGTAACTCCTTCGGGCATTAACAAATATATTTCCTCATCCAGGTTCCCATAGAGATATTCTGCGGTGATATCACACTGTTCTATCATCCATCCACGATCTGTTGCTATGGCTAATAACAATCTGATGTTAGACATGCTGGGTGTAGGGGCATAAGTTTTGTCATAGTCTATATATCTGCGTTGAGTGTACCCGTTTACAACAAGTCGAGCTTTATATTTATCAATGGATCCATCCTGATGATATTTGACTTGAAAGATCCACTTTGTTGACAATGGAGTAATATATTTAGGAATACGACACTTCTTCCATGTGGAGTGAGCTTCAATACTGGATAATTCATCTTGTATGGCCAGCATCCACTTATCACATTCTTTACTGCTTAGGGCTTCACTATAAGACTTTGGTTCATGCACATGCATATAATAAGTACTCAGTTTGAACTTTGAGGTTGTGTAACAGTTTCAGAACGCAAAATCAAATGTTCACCTTTAACGGAGAGAGATTTATCCTGATCTTCAGTACATTCGTCAATAGGAAGAGTATTTTCTGCTTCTTCTTCAGAATCGTCTGAATCTGGTTGAGTTCCTTTTGCTTCATCTGAGTAACATATAGAATTGATATATTCTTCTTGTTTTGTTTCCATTTCTTTCAATAAATCAGATCCCACTACTGATTCATCAATATACACATTTCTTGTTTCCTCAATCTTACGTTTCGAAGGAATCCATAATTTATATCCTTTCACCTTTGACGAATAGCCTATTAATATTCCTTTAATTGCACGCTCTTGGAATTTATGTGCTCTTCAAAGTTTGGGTATACGTATGTAGGCTAAGCATCTAAATCTGCGAAGATGCCTTACATTTGATTAAATCTGTCACCGTTCCATAGTCTTAACGGAATTCGATTGGATAAGTTTTCATGAGGTGACCTATTAAGGAGATAGTTGTCATATTCAACTGCAAAGATCCAAAAACGTAATGGGAGTTTAGAATCAATTAGAAGAGTACGAGCACAGTCCATTAATGAACGATTAAAACGCTCAGCTACACTTACCATTGGGCATACTAGGCATGTGCCTAGGGGCGCAGCTTTTCAGGGGCGGCAGCCGGAAGAATTTTTTTTTCTCCGGTAAATTATGAAAAATGATAAAAACTGATGCTGTAGTTGAAGAAAGAGTGGAGAATGCTTGTTTTTGTATTGGATCCGATTCCGAAACTAACAGTGATAGTGACAATGATAGTGCAATGATGATGATGATGATGATATGAGTAAATTCATCAGTGGGATTCTGATGAAGTGAATATTTTTGTCTATTTAAGTGTATTGTGGATATTGATTGATGATTACATTTATTTCTGGCAAAAAGTCACGAATTAGTGTTTGTAATTTCGTTAAAAACAGTTACGATCTTTCATTATTAAAAATGTAAGTCACCTGCAATATTTTTTATTAGTTTTGATTATTCTAACAATTTTATTTTGGTGTTTTGATTGACTATTATTATTACAAACAATATTATATTATTTTAGTTTTGTTTTGATTTCCAATACATCAAAGCTTGCAGTTGTTATTCATGCATTTATTATTATTATTATTATTATATCGAAAAAGTTTCAAACCATGGGATTCCCCAGCTAAGACAATATGGCGGGTCGAGGACCAAAGCACATATTGCCAAGTGTATTAAAAAAAAAAAAAAAAATTGGAAGAATAGTTAGGGATGTGTGCTTGTGTCCATAAATTTCCGAACTATGCGTGTTGTGTTGAGTACCACAGCCTTCTGGAGTTGTGCATAAGTGTTTTTATGAAGTCCTAGTGTGCTGAGGCAGTGATGCAATGTGTGAGGCACCAGACCAGTAGCGGACAGGATGATGGGTACAACACGTACTCGGTCCTGCCTCCACTGCTTCTGGAGCTCCTGTGCTAGGTCTGTGTATTTACTTATCTTGTCAGCGGGAGTTTTCTGCATGTTCTTGCTGATGGGAACTGCAATATCAATGAGATAGGTCTGTTTGTTGACCTTATCAACAAATGTAATGTCAGGTCTGTTGTGATGTACAGTTTTGTCTGTGTGAATGGGACGGTCCCAGTACAGCTTATGTGAGGGTGACTCTAGTACGCTTTATGGTGTGTACTTGTAGTATGGGAGCGTGTTCTTAATAAGTGACTGTTTGTGTGCTAGCTGTTGATGAACGATCGATGCTACCTGATTGTGTCGGTGGAGGTAGTCTGTTTGGGACAGAAGGGGACAGCCAGATATTATGTGGTCGATCGTCTCATGTGTAGTGTGGCATTTCCTGCATCTGTCGTCGTGTGTGTTTGCGTCGTGTAGAATGTGTTTCTTATAGTTGAGTGTGGGAATGACTTGGTCCTGTATCGCGATCATGAACCCTTCGGTCTCCCCAAACAGCTCACCACTCATCAGCCATCTGTTCGACGCTTCCATGTCGACATGAGGTTGGCTAAGTTCGTGGCGATGTCTGCCATGGAGTTCCTTACGAGCCCATGATTCACGCAGCTGCTGTGTGTGGGTGTCGATAGTGGTGAGTGTTAGAGAAGGGTTTGCGAGGTCCAGGGGTTTGAAGTGTGTGTCAGCCTTGACAATGGCTGAGTGGAGTGAGGAGTGTTGTGCTCTTTGGTAGAAGTGTTCCCTAAGTGTGTGTACTTGTTTTTCGTGTAGGGTGATGAGATTGATGAGTCCTCGGCCTCCCTCCTTGCGGGGAAGAGTCATCCTTTCCGCAGCGGACTTGGGGTGGTGCATGTTGTGTTTCGTGAATGTAGTGCGTGTTGTGCGTTGTAGTGCTTCGAGTTCAGTGTTTGTCCATGAAATTATGCCGAACGAATATGTCAGTGTGGGGACGGCAAAAGTGTTAATGGCTTTAATTTTATTTCTGGCATTGAGTTGTGTTTTGAGGATGTTGTGAACGCGAGCACAGTATGTTTTCTTGAGTGTGTTTCTGATGTTTGCGTTGTCAATGACGCGCGCTTGCTGGAAGCCCAGGTACCTGTAGGTCTCTCCCTCTTCCATGGATTGGATGGCCAACCCATGGTCCAGTTCAAAACCCTCCAAATTCGTAGTCTTCCCGCGTGTTATATGTAGCTTGCGACATTTGTCGATTCCAAATACCATCCCAATGTCTTTGGTGAACTGTGTTGTGACTTGTAGTAAATTAGTAAGTTGTGCACTGTTTGTGGCGTAGAGTTTAATATCATCCATGTAGAGTAAGTGTGTGATTTTGTATGGTGTCAGAGTGCCTGAGGTAAGCTTATAACCGTGTTTTGTGTTGTCTAGCATGTGGCTTAATGGATTCAAGGCGAGGCAGAACCAAAGAGGACTCAAGGAATCTCCCTGGAAAATACCTCTCCTTATGGGAATGGGGACTGTAGTGATGGAGGTGTTGGAGTTGCGTAGGTGTAGTGTTGTGTTCCAACTCTTCATCGTGGCATCCAAGAATGCCGTGATCTTGGGGTGTACTTTGTAGAGTTGAAGAGTGTGCAAAAGCCAGGAATGGGGGACTGAGTCAAATGCCTTCTTGTAGTCGATGTACGCGATGTGTAAGTTCCTATTCTTCGCGCGCGCCTGGCGCTGGATTACAGAGTCAATAAGGAGTTGCTCCTTACAACCCTGGGAATTCCTGCGACAGCCCTTTTGCTGTTCGGAAAGAATGTTATGTGTCTCGATGTGTGTGTAAAATTTGTCTGTAAGGCAGTAGGTGAGGAGTTTGTAAAGTGTGGGGAGGCAAGTGATTGGACGGTAATTTGCAGGGTGTGCTGTGTCAGTGTTCTTGCTCTGTAGGTAAGTGACACCCTGTGTGAGGAAAAGAGGCATATGTTCTGGGTGTTGGATTATGTCAGTGAGTGCAACAGCTAGCTTCCCATACAGGTTCGTGAACCTCTTGATCCAGAAGTTCTGAACGCCGTCTGCACCAGGAGCCTTCCAGTTGTGTGCATGTTTTAGTGCTGTCTGTATATATCATGGAAGGGCATGAAGGGTAAGTGTTCAGCGAGTTGTTCTTCATCTGTGATCCATGGTGCTTTGTTATTGTGGGGGATGGGGTTGGACCACAGAGACGACCAGTATTCATGTA